>JASDQU011029440.1:40919-52656 GCA_032191745.1 Picea mariana
ATTACAAGAAACACAGCTAGATTGTTATGTAAAAGATATGCACAGATTGAAGGAATCGACTTTGAAGAGACATTTTTCCCAGTTGCCAGAATGGAAGCAATCCAGTTGATTTTAGGCTATGCATGCTCCAAAAATGTTAAAGTATATCCGATGGATGTAAAATCATATTTTCTGAATGGGGAACTTTAAGAAGAAGTCTACATTGAACAACTAGAAGGATTTCAGTTGTCAGAGAATGAAAATTATTTGTGTAAATCAAAGAAGGCCTTGTATGGTCTAAAACAGGCTCCTAGAGCATGGTACTCTAGAATGGATAAGTATCTGCAGTGGGCAGGGTTCAGAAAAGGAAGTGTAGACAACAACCTCTACATCAAGGTAAGTGAAGGTAATATTTTATTAATTGAAGTTTATGTTGATGATATTATTTTTGGTAGTGATGATGACAAGTTAAGCCAGAAATTTGCAAAAGATATGCAGAATAAATTTTAAATGTCGTTACTTGGAGAACTATCATTATTTTTGGGACTTTAGATACATCAAAAAAACCAAGGAATCTTTATTTCTCAAACCAAGTATATCAGAGAAATGCTAAAGAGGTTCGAAATGGAAGATTGCAAACCAATTGCAAGTTGAGCAAAGATGATGATTCGAAGTCTACAGATCAGAGGAAATATAGATCAATGATTGGAAGCCTACTATATGTGACAACATCCAGACTAGATGTAATGCAGGAAGTTGGACATGTGGCATGATTTCAAGAAGCACCGAAGGAGTCACATGTGTTAGCAGTGAAGAGGATTTTCAGATATCTCAAAGGAACATAAGAGTTTGGATTATGGTATCCAAAAGGAAAGGATCTATCACTTATTGCCTACACAGATGCAGATTGGGCAGGTTGTATTGATGACCGACGAAGCACCAATGGAGAAACGTTCTACTTGGGTGAGTGTTTAATATCATGGCTAAGCAAGAACCAATCATCAATATCTTTATCTACAGCTAAGGCAGAGTATATTGCAGCAACATCATGTTGTACATAGGTTCTTTGGATGAAACAAACTTTGACAGATATACAGGTTGAGTATGATGAGCCCATTCCAATATATTGTGATAATAAAAGTGCCATCAGTATCTCAAAGAACTCGGTGTTGCACTCCAAGAGGAATCACATTCCAATAAAGTATCACTTTCTACGGGAGCAGGTTGCAGAAAAGAACATCAGAGTTGAGTATGTGGGCACAAAAGAACAAGTGGCAGACATCTTCACAAAACCACTTCCACGAGAATCCTTTGAATATCTTCGCCAGAGACTTGGAGTTATTTCTTCTCCAAAATAAATTCTTTTTGAATGCTTATCTTATGTGTCTTAGATTTACACGAGGAAGCACCATAAGATGACAATTCAGTCAGGGGGAGCAACCCCAGATGGAAGGATACCTTTTCCATTGATGACAAAGGGGGAGATATTTATCAGATGTAGAGGACAAAGGCAGAGGATAGAGGCATGGTTCTAGGGGGAGCATGAGTGATATGATTTCATTATTGCATCATAGTGTTTCCATCAATGCCAAAGGGGGATATTGTTGATTAAGGTTGGTTGTCATTGATGTCAACCCTTGAAGAAATCCTCGTGGCACAAAGGTTGGGTAATGAACCCAAGATTTTTTGATGTAAAGATGAATCATTATTGTCTTGTCATGGTTTATAATAAGTAGAAATGGATGAACTCCAAAGTGGTCCCCTTATGGTGAAAGCCCTCACGGGAAGACGCTTTGCGGATTGAGTTATCCTAGAAGTATGGTTAGAGAACCCATGCTTATTTGTGGAATAATGAGATGAACACCAATTAAACTATCCTATATGGATAGTTATTTTCATTCCATTTTCGGTGGTATGTGGAACATCACATAAATCCTCACGGTTAGAGAGTTATGGCCATGAGAAGTTGGAGAACTCAGGTTTGGGTAATGGACCCAAGTTTGTTTGATGGATAACAATATGAGTTTTGATATATTTTCAGGTAATACAATTATATATGGATTGTACATGCCATTCCATTTCTGGTGGTATGTGGAACGTCACATAGCTCCTCACGGTTTGAGAGTTATGGCCTTACGAAGTTGGAGGACCCTCATATGTCATCTAGAAGCCCCAAAAGGTCAAAGTAGTCAAAGTGGTTTAAGAGTTTTTAAAAGGTAAATAATGAAGTGAAGTGATGAGTGTACTATAATTAAAAGTGAATAAAAAATAAATTAATTCAATTATAAATTTAATGGAGAAATTAGAAGTGGGTTAACCCTAAAATAAGGAAAGTGGGCAAAGTGACCTAGAAGATGTTTTTAAGGAAGCTACTTGGAGAGTATAAATAAGAGGCAAGGCTCTCTCATTTAAGACACACTTGATAATATTGAATACCTATAGGTGTTTGAGGTAACCAAAGGATATATAAGCCGAATTTCTGAGGAAAGTGAAGAAAAGAAGGCTGGAATTCAAGGAAGGATAAATTCTTTTGATGATGCTTTCTAAGGTATGTTTTTTTTAGGTCATCTCACCATTTTGGCAATAGATTTTTTTATAGAATGATTCAAACCATGAAATTTCTATTCTAATGAGAAAACATATCCAAGTATCTGTGGTAAAACTTCATCTTGTGGTTCATTGTATTTTTGGAGTTACACTTCGTGGAAAATAGGGTTTGTGGCTAGTCCTGAAACTAGTCAAAAACAGGTGTTTCAGGTAAAAATGTCATAGATTATTCATAACAGATCCAAATTTAGCAAGACCAAATGTTTTGGTTAGATTACAATATTTATTATGCTTTTTAACAGTTTCATATCAATTCAACAAATATTCTGTGCGGGGCACACTCTACAATGTCGCTCTCTAGAATACGCCAGAATTCAGTAAGGTGTGCCATTTTTTCCATAACTCCTTTTCTGAGAGGTTCCAAGTAGTGACACCTGGAGGAATTTCATAAAACACACTGAAGAAAATTGTGTATCAGTTTCAGATATTTATTCATTACATGTACAAAGTTATGATTATTTCAAGTTAGGGTTGTTGACTAAATCCAAAAGTAGTCTTGTGAGACTAAAGAAATGTTTGATGAAAATGCTAGTCTCTTGTTGTTAAAGTTAAGGAAGGTTTTCAGGTATGTGATCATATACACTAGGTATATTACATATTTACAAATCATATTTGGATGATGAAATTGATGAGGGATTTTGGTTGAGGTACAAGTTGGGTACATGGTTGAGACACGTAGTTGGTGAGTTGGCACATACATGAGGTGTATAGTTGATGATGTTGGTACATATTGATGAGTACTTGAAACATGATTGGTACATACTTGGTACATGGTTGGTTACACTTGTTTATGGTACAGATTGCTTACAGATTGTTTGGTACAGGTTGGTGCATGGTTGATGCACTTGTTTATGGTACAGGTTGATTACAGGTTGAGGTACAGGTTGATTCATGGTTGATGCATGGTTCAGGTTTATTGGTACATGTTTACATCAGTATATCTCATAGTGATAGTGTGATATTGGTTCCATCATTCTACTTCTACTTCAGGGTGGTTGGACGGGGCAAGGACAGGTGGTTGTATCCACCTTCCAGTTGTCGCTGGAGAACATAGGGGGTTGTAGCCTCCTTCTGGTTGTAGCCAAAGAATTGGGAGTTGGATCTTCCCTCAGGTTGTAGCCCGAGAAACTAGGGGGTTGGGGCCTCCTTCTAGTTGCAACTGAAAAACAAAGGAAGTTGGTGCTTCCAATGAATGTAATTCTTCAAGAAATATAAGATAAAACATTCCATGGTTTTCTCCCGATTTGGGTTTCCACGTAAAACACTGGTGTACTGTGTATGTGTGTGATTNTTTGGAGAAAAAAGATTATAATTACGCTATTACTGATTCACCCCCCCTCTCAGTAATCCAACAGTCAAATGTGAACAGGGTATCCATGTCAAATTTCAGTGCATACATAAGCATTTTGAAAAAAATTCAACGTTGGGCCCATTCACAGGTCATTGTTTCCCATCATGTACTCTATCCCTATTACAATGTCTTTTAATAGTTGTTTCCTTTAAAATTCGACCGATCATAAAATTAAAACGAAATGAGGACGAGATGAGATAGTATATAGAGTGGGTATGTGAGTGATCTTTTAGTATAAAGATGAATGAATGAATTTATCTTGGTTTCGAGAATAATTTATTTTCTACTAAACAAGGCCAACCACGTGAAGGTGGAAGCTCATATGGCCCCTCCCCCCCCTCACATCGCTCTCAATTCCCCAATACCCAATCTATAAAATATAAAACAAACAAAAGAAACATAGTAATCATGCATAGAAACTAACAAAACAAAAATGAAATAAAACTTAAAAACATGTAACTAACCCACATAAAAACATATTTAAAGAGAATAATTCATACAAATTAAAATATCTAGTTACGTACCTCATCGACCAACACAACATTTGTATCATCCTTCTTTTGTATGTTGTTCTTGATCATCCAACTCGACATTTGTATCAAAATCTGGTTTAGAAACAACGTTGAAAGGATTGATGATATCATCATCATCATCAATGTCATTTTTGAGTATATCTTCATCGATATAATCATCAAGAACTAGCGCATTGTCTCCTACACCTGTTTCATATTCTCCGTCTTCCTCATCTATCGACCCATATTCTTCCTTCTCTAGATCTACATCATCTTCTTCTTCAATATCATCTTCTTCATCTACAATATACTTTACTGGCCTTACTCTTGGATCATATCTAACAACAAATGATGAATCCCTCTTACCTGGAACCTTTGAGTAAAAGACTTGTTCACATTGACTTGGAAAAGCATAGTGATCATTTGCTTTTTCAAAAACTGTTGTTTTAATCATTGGAAATCCGTTGGGATGTTGAATAACGGTTCTTTCCTCATCATGTTCATGCATTCGTAACCTATTCCATTTGACATCAAACAAAACTAATTTGAAGGAATTAAAGCCACACTCAATTATATCATTCAAAAACCCATAGTATCTATTTTTAGGTTCTCGAGGACGTCTGTCACTCCTAGAGGAAACATTAGTGACCTGTAATATTGCAGCTATCCCACTATCATAAGTTTTTCTGGTTTCATCCAACTGTTTGATGCAAAATTTATGACCATTGCACCACATAGCCTTGTGGTGTTTCAACTACAATATGCCAGACATGTAAAATTAGCATTGTCAATTAATAATAAACAAATTTATATAACTTGGAAAGTATAATATGAAGAAAACACACCTATAGTCACATTAATATAATATAAAATAACTGAATAAAATGGGTGAATTTGCTTGCCTTTCCATCTTTCAAACAATACGCTAAATCTATTTCCCTCTGTGTAACATTAGAATCTCCATTACGACAAGCTTCTCTAACCAATTCAGACAGTTATTTCGATGATAACCACCATGTCGTTCTTTACATCTATCAATCCATACCTTCATCCAGTCAAGATTGTTTGCAATGTATAAATGTAGTGCATCCCAATCTTGAGCAACTGACCGATAAAAAAATCACAATTCACCAATATTAAATATTAGTTATAACCATGGTAAATATTAATAAATTATGAAAGAATAAATATTAAATGAGTATGATCATATACACAAAAAATGAAAATTTTATATTTATTAAAAATATCCACAATTTAATTACCTCTCACTTTCTTCAATGTACCTTTCCCCAACAACTGCTCCCTTTCAAAGTTTTTGATGGAGTTCAAATCCCAAATGCAATCCACAACATGCATAGCTTGCACTGCTAATTTAGGAAGATACTGACTAATATACACCATGGATTCATATACCATATATCCATCCACCAAAGAACCCTCATGATGTGCTCTTTGTCTAACCAAAGCCTTTAATGATTTCAAGTGCCTCTCCACCATCCACATTTACCTTGTGTGTATAGGTCCACACATTTCAATCTCCTCAACTTGGTGTATGAGGTAGTGTTCTTGTGCATTGAAAAATGCTGGAGGTACATACTTCTGTATTTCACACATTAATGAGGAATTTATCTCTTCCAATACTTTATATCATCTTCATGGATTTCTTTCAATGACAACCATCTACAGATCATGACGCAAGAAAATAACATGTTTCAACAAAACATAATACATATTACATTACAAGTAAAACACATGTCATTAAGTACAACAAAAAATTGAATTTTTTTTTTGCATATATATTGCAACTACTTACCTCATGTATTTTCCAAGATCATATATAACTTGTTTGACGTTGTTGTCAAATTCGTTTGGGAGAGATAGAGGTAGAACATACTGTAACAATAAAAACAAATCGTTACTTGTTCAAAACTAGACAAAAAAACAAAATCTCAAAAAATGTATACACATTATATAAATATGAATACTAAAATGATTAATTACCTTAATGAAGGTATGCCAATCATGTGTTTTTACCCCACCAAATTCACCTTTCTTCGTTAAGATATTGTTTATGTTTGAACAAAAACTTGTGGGAAATTTAATTTTTTGAATGACCTCTTTTTCACCATTGCTTTGATGCTCTGTTAATAACCATGGAAGGTTATTTTGGTCTCCATCATTATTTTATCAGATCACACTTTGCATTGCATGATTGGCTTCCTGAATGTCATTACAAATTTTGACGATTTTTTCTTTATCCCTCCTGCCATCTATGATTCGCCATAATGTTTCTATCACATTCTTCCCGATATGCATTGTATCAAATAAATGAACTATTTTTAGGTCCTTATAGTAAGGAAACCTCAGGAATTTTATCGGATAACATTTTATTCCTCGTGGAAGCCCATTATTACTACCTTCATGATGACAACATTGATGAAGCATAAAAAAAATTAGAACACTATTTATTAAATGTAGTAAAATAAAATGAACAATTAAAATAAAATTTCAAAACATGATTCCATTTACGATATATAAAAAAAATGCATACCTTGAGTATTAATTCTTTCATATGCCAACTTCCATAGGCGAGGTGTCATTATTTGTGGTTTTAGTCCAGTCTCTTATTTCCCATTGAAACGATCTTTTTCAATAGTACGATACTTATGGTTCTTAGAGAGGAAGTGTCTATACTCATCAAACACCTCCTTTCCTAAACTTTTTGACCGACGATATTTCATCTTAGGACCACAAACTAGACATGCAAATTTACTATTTGTTTGAAGACTTGCAACAGATGGATTAATGTGAATTATTGATATACAAAATGATTATTTAAACAACATGCATGATATATTCAATTAATTATATAATATTGAAGTGTGAAATATGGAACGTTACATACCACAAAAATGTGTTAGTCCCGGGGCATCAGGAATTGTGCATAAAATTATTTCACGACATTAAAATCTCTTCTGCCCAATTGGTTTACAGATGTCATACATAGTGATGCCCTCCCATAACTTTAGTAGCTCGTCGATAAGAGGATTGATATACAAATTCATATATTTAACTTGGTACTTACCTAATTTTTTGAAATTACACGAAATTAATACCATGGTAATCCACAAACTGTGCTATGGTTTGGCACCTGAACAGTCGCTGCAAACGTGGAATTATGGGAATATGTCGGAGAACCTTTCGAGGGACCATTTTTGTTACTTGATTGGTTCGATATCTACTGATAGCACATACCAAGCATTCTATTTTCGACGCATGTTGTCCATAATATATAATATGATCATCAGGACATGCATCTATACTTTGATATTCCATTCCAATGTCTTTCATAATGGCATGTAAATCTTGATATGTGCGAGGTAAAATATTTGACGAGGGTAACAAAAATTCACCTAACAATCTAAAACATAAAAAATAAAAGTTAATGTAAAGAATAGTAACTGTAAATATTGCGTTTTTATTTTACACATTAATTAACAGTAAAACAA
This sequence comes from Picea mariana, assembly GCA_032191745.1. Lineage (NCBI taxonomy): Eukaryota > Viridiplantae > Streptophyta > Pinopsida > Pinales > Pinaceae > Picea > Picea mariana. The sequence continues at coordinate 48,878 of JASDQU011029440.1, forward strand.
ATGGGGACAAGTCAACCTTTATGTAGATGTGATGAAACATATTACATACCTTAGGATCTGTGTCATACAAGTGTTCAAAAAATGATTCGCAACCTTTAATTTTACCAGCAATAATGTAGTGGAGAGAAGATTTTCTCTTGACCCTTTATAAAGTCGTTTATTTTCCTTTTCAATAAGAGATTCATCATAAATACCATCACTATTGTCCCCATGATCCTCATCTGGATGACTGAATAAGTCTTGGATCATTTTATTTGTCCCATCATCTTGAACTATGTTATTATTGTCATCTACTTCCACGGGATCATTAACTTGATCTTCCTTATCTGCGTCAAGTTCTTCATCTTGTACAACATCATTTTTGCTACTACTTGGTGCATTGTGCATAAAGTTAGGGGGAAAATCTAACTTTATAATTACAAACAATCATGAAAAATTAGTGCATGTATACAACAATATAAAAGTTTGAGAATAAAATAAATATCAAAACAAATAATGAATGTATATATAGCTAATTATCATGGGACAATATTCATTTGATCCCCTGTCCATGTACCCATATTTTCTACTATGTTTTTTAGCTGTTGTTATTTAAACTCTTTCAGGACGTCTAGTACAACAATTTTTGCAAGGGAAATAACATTTACTGTCACCCTCTTCACCCTCTTTAATTTTTTTCCCACCTCTAATGTTTTCTGACATTCTTCCCCATAGACATATACTGAAAAAAATACATATTTTTTGTTCACCAAGAAGACCGACTTATACCCTTTTTGAACTGTCGTTGTTATAGAAAACTTGTCGCAACATCTGTAAAATGAAACATATTTATAGATTTTATAACGTCGCAATTTCAACGATCATTGACCAAGTTAAATTTGACTTGGTCAAATACTAGGTGACTGTTGGGATGGGGAAAACTTAGTTTCCATAACGTCGCAAGTGCAACGAATATTTCACCAATGTTGCAAGAGAGACACCCTCCTACCTTTGTTGCAAGAGCAACATGCTATTGTAGTACGTCACAAGAGTGACGTTATTGGGAAATATGGAGAAAAAATTTAAAATTTCCTCTATTTTTCGACAATATGGCCAATTTTGTCCACAACGTCGCAAATAGAATGTAAATTTTTTTCCAATATGTACTAGTGTGATAATAGACAAAAGTCTAAGAGGGAAAAATACTAGGAGGATTAGCAACTTAAGTCCTCCTAGATTTTGACCTGAAGAAACAAAGTGCTAAGGTGTAGGCACTTCTAGCCCCTAACGCCTTTCTCTCCTTAGCCTTTTTATGGAGTAAAAATTATGAAACAATAACAAAATGCAAACCTCTAGAGTGATAACACTTTAGGGCTCTAGGGTTTCACTAGTTACTAGAACAATTTAGTGAAATCTTTGGAAATAAAAAGTAATAAAGTAGCAACTTAATTTTCTTACTTCAAGCATTAAATACACCATGCAATTTCATAATCTTGTATGAGCAAATAAAACCACACAATAAACCATTCAATATATGACAAAATGCAGATTCTACTTACTTGCACTAAGAATAATCATTAATATACCATGCAATATCACCATAAAACTTCAAAAATTGATCCAAGTTTCAAAGATAAGCCTTAAACAAGAGTAGCGCCTCACTATTTCAGCCAATAACCCTAATAGGGTGCAAATTTCAGACTTCTTGTCCTCCAATGGAAAGTTATGATCAAAATGAATGTCACTTTATGTTTATTTATACAAAATTTGACCTTTAATTAATTTCAGTTCATAATTACAGATCTGACCTGATCAATATGCCCTAATTTACAAATTTAAACAGAAATACATGATTAAACCCTAGTAGGGTGATGTCATGCCCTTTCTAGTGTGATGTTGAGCTCCAAAGGGAGACATCACCCCTTGGAAAATGGAATGTTTTCCCCTCCAAGGCCTAATCACACCATCAACTACCAAACATTGTGGAAAACATCCTTCTTTCACCAGAACATCACCTCCATGAAACCCCAACCCCCAAATGATGATTTCATGGGCTAGGTGGGTGGTCCCTAGGCCTTCCAAGGCCATTGTCCAATCGAAGAGGGGTGTAATTTGTCCATATAGTCCTATAGAGTGCCTCCAAAGGAAACATCCTTCCTTCATCCAGTGAAAATATTCAATTTTTTCTTACCCCTAGTCGGTGTTTTAACATCCATCTGTGGGATTTGATCCCCCATGAAGGTTTGAGCTAATCATTCCCTCATGTGTACCTATCTACCGGGAAGGTCTTGTAGAAACAACAAGTACTCCCTCTAGGTGTTCATAATTCACAAGGATCATAGCACGTAAATCACATATAATAATTAAATTACCCGAACATGTGCATCAAACCCCCCTTAACCCAAAACAAATGCTCAAATACGTTATGCAATTTGACAAGTTAGTTTTGGAGAGGGTCTCATAGTGTCCTATTGAGGTAACTCTCTTAAGTTTGGGGTGTTTTCCAGGTGGAGTCTAGCCTAAGTCATGTAAGTGTATGAGGTGGCATGGGGTAAATATTTGGGAATGGGGTGCATGTGATAACAGGGAAATGTAGAGTCTTACCTGTTGGATTACTGAGAGGGGGGGTGAATCAGTAATAGAGAAATTTAATCATTTTTAACCATATAATCCAAGTGTTATATCAATGTATCATTATCATACAATAACTGCAGATTAAATAAACAATGAACAAATGAACAATTATACACATACACAGTACACCAGTGTTTTACGTGGAAACCCAAAGTGGGAGAAAACCATGGAATGATTTTTCTTATATGTCTTGAAGAATTACATTCATTGGAAGCACCAACCTCCTTTGTTTTCTAGCTTCAACTGGAAGGAGGCTCCAACCCCCTATTTTCTCAGGATACAACCTGAGGGAAGCTCCAACTCCCCAATTCTCTGGCTACAACCAGGAGTAGGCTACAACCCTCTATGTTCTCTGGCTACAACCGGAAGGTGGCTACAACCGCCTGTCCTTGCCCCATCCAACCGCCCTGAAGTAGAAGTAGAATGATGGAACCACTGTCACACTATCACTGTGAGATATACCGTAGTAAACCTGTACCATGCATCAACCATGCATCAACCTGTACCTCAACCTGTACCATAAACAAGTGCATCAACCATGGACCAACCTGTACCAACCAACTTGTAATCAAACTGTACCATAAACAAGTGCATCAACCATGCACCAAATTGTACCTCAATCTGTAATCAACCTGTACCATAAACACGTGCATCAACCATGCACCAACCTGTACCTCAACCTGTAATCAATCTGTACCATAAAAAAGTGCATCAACCATGCACCAACCTATACCAACCAACCTGTAATCAACCTGTACCATAAACAAGTGCATCAACCATGCACCAACTTGTACCTCAACCTGTACCATGAACATGTGCATCAACCATGCACCAAACATGTACAAATAACATGTCACAACAACCTGTCACAACAACTTGTCCAAACAACCTATCACAACAAACTGTCTCATCAATTTTATCAACCAAATCAGATCTACTCACCAATATTAATCACCAAGAGAAATCTCAAAGATGTGCATCAACCAAGTATAACACAACAACTCATAATCATCACCAAGATCAATATGTGCTTCTGATAATACAAGTATGCTACATCATCCATAAACCATGTGTCAAAAATAATACTAACAAGTGCCTCCAAACATGTACCAAGTATGTACCAATCATGTATCAACTACTCATTAACTATGACTCATCAATATGTA
>JASDQU011029440.1:52756-70614 GCA_032191745.1 Picea mariana
CATGGGTTCTCTTACTCTGCAAAGCGTCTTCCCATGAGGGCTTTCACCATAAGGGGACCACTTTGGAGTTCATCCATATTTAATTCTTATCAACCATGAAAAAACAATAATGTGTCATATTTACATCAAACAATTTTGGGTCCATTACCCAAACCTTTGTGCTACAGGGCTTTCTTCAAGGGTTGACATAAATGACAACCAACCTTAATCAACATTACCTATGGGTGTCTTTGTGGAGGGGGAGCTGCACCTTGTCATGAATGAAATTTTTTCCTAGACCATTCATTTCCTTCTACTCTTAGCTTTATTTCTTTTGATATTTTTCTCTTGTGCTTCAAGGAAATAGTTGAGGGCCACTGTCTTGGCTTGATGACCAGAGGTGANCACGTTAATGAGAAGGTTGGCTGGTGATGAGACCCCCTTTCTCTTAGATATGCCACGAAGAGCCACTACCATGGTATGGTGACCAAATAGGTGGTAGTGTCATACCTCTACACACCCATGGTCATAATAGGCCGGATCATGATGAGACCTCCTATCCATCAACTAGTACCTTGAGTGTTTATGTTATCTTGTGGGTCTCCTTTCCTTACTGAGAACATTTTCACTACTTTCTCTGGGATCTCTGGGCGAAGCATCTATAAGGTTTCAAAATTGTATTTTAACTCTTTCCAACTAATTTTACCCTCTGTGCCTTTAGCTCCTTCTTCCCACAAGGTAAGGTAAAACCCTTGCAACTATAGCCAATCCTAATTCCCAAACAAGGATAGGGGAGATGGAAGGAATAAATATGGAACATGGTAAGTATGGAGGGAATGAACGATGAATTTTCATAGATCCACCTAGTAGAAACCCATCCTAAAGGGAAATCAACTTACTAGGGCACGATGTCACCCTTCTAGGTACGAATGAGGCAAAGAGCATAATTTCCAAGAAAAATTCATGAAATGAAGAAGGATTCAATACAACATATTCAAGTGCTTCAAAAATTAGAGTGATACATACCATGAAACCCAGACTCATTACCTCATGGAGAAAGACTCACCGCTACTTTAGGACCAGGCTGATAGGATGGATACTATTGTTGGTGATACTTGGATTGAACTGAAGAAAAGAGGGGCCCTCCGAGACCATGCTCAAGTCATTTGGATTTTGATATTCCATGTCTAGGACCCGTGGCCCTCGAGACGTGATCTCCTTAATTATCCCCTAGGCTATAACATCTGGCTCCAACTTGGGGACATGTGCTCACTGTAGAGTGCATGAGAACCTCGAAATCTATGGTATGACATGTGCTCACCGTAGAGTGCATGAGAACCTCAAAATCTCTGGTATGACATGTGCCTGCTAAATCTCAACAAAATATGTCAATAATCCCTAGGGTGGTGATATCACCCCTTACTCCATATCTGATAAAAGAATCTCTAGTATAACATATGATTATGAGAATACATATATACATAATGAATCAAGACAATATGAAAATGCAACTACAATTATGCTAACATGATATGCAATGGTATATATAGTGGATGTTGTTAGCACTCAAATGTGCACCATTAAAATTTAAATTTCTTCACCAAATTTTGTGTTAGATTTTCCAAATTCTTTTGGTCCTTTTCCTCTTCACCAAATTTTGTGTTAGATTTTCCAAATTCTTTTGGTCCTTTTCCTCTTCACCAAATTTTGTGTTTTTCCAAATTCCTTTGGTCCTTTTCCTGTTGTAGTCCTTTTCCTTTTCACCAAATTTTGTGTTTTTCCAAATTCCTTTGGTCCTTTTCCTGTTGTCAATCCTTTTCCTCTTCACCAGATTTTGTGTTAGATTTTCCAAATTCCTTTGGTGTGTTTTTCCAAATTCCTTTGGTCCTTTTTCTATTGTCAATCCTTTTCCTCTTCACCAAATTTTGTGTTAGATTTTCCAAATTCCTTTGGTCCTTTTCCTGTTGTCATAGCCTCCATTGACAAATTATTTATCGAGCCTTGACAAGTTCTTTATCGAGCCTTGACAAGTTCTCATTGAGAGTTTTCCCTAGAATTATTATGATCTCTGTCTTCTGATTGAGCCAAGAACCTACACCAACACATAACAGAAATACCAACACCAAAAGCCAAGCCCTCGAGGAGGAGGAATCTACAAGGTTTTGTTTGTTCACAATACATCGAAACATGTTAAAACCATTGGCATTTATAAAATCAAATGTTTTATTTCTACCGAGCAATGTGGTATATCCTTATCACAAGTAAATAAAAATGCAGAGCATAAAAACCATCTTCCGATTGGAGCAGTCCGCACCTGATGCCCTGTTTGAAAATGATATCTAATTTTCACCAAGTGTCGAAGTCAGAGCCTAGACGCTCTATCTAAGAGCGTTGACAAAAGATATCAAACGAATTGTTAGATGCAATTGGAAAATGGGTTCCAATGTATGATGATGATGATCTTCGCTTATGCCTCAAGTGGTTTCGTCCAGCTTCAAAAGGCCCTTGTAGTCATAAAACTATACAATGGGAGATTCCACATAGAGCTACTCTGGGGAATTGCCAAATTCACCATTTTGGCGTAGAAAAACATATGTTTGGTTCGATCTGACATTCCACATGTTTTTTTGAGCAAACAAAACCTATACTTCCATCTCTTGAACGAATTATTCACTCAAGTGATGAGGAAGTCTTAACAGATGCTTGCTGGGCTTGGTCATATCTATCTGATGGAAAAAATGACAAAATTAAAGAAGTGATAGAGGCTGGTGTTTGTGGTAGACTGGTTGAACTTTGGAACTTTGTGGACACAATGATGTGGGTTTTCTGGATATGTTTTCATCATCCGAGATTAGGAGTAGATACAAGGACGCTATTCTACCTCCAAAATGGAAGGCATTTCAAACAATTATTTTTCTTAGGCAGGAATATGGTTTGGAGGCATCAGAAAATATTTCTAACTTTGATTTTGATGGTTGTCTTGTCAGAACTTCTGTCAGGAAAGTTGGAGAAGATGCCTAGTCCCTCCACTATTCTTCCATTCCTAAAAAGTTGTTGAGTTACTACAATAAACAGTACAAACTGGGGATCTTCACAAATGAGTCGAACATTGATCGGTGGAAAAATAGTAGGAAAAAGGCAGTAGACTCAAATCTTGGACGACTAGAAGGATTCATTAAGCGAGTAAAGGTGCCAATGTAGGTATTTGTAGCTTGTGGGATAGAAGGAAAAAGTGATGCATTCAAGAAACCAAAGTTAGGAATGTGGAGGTTAATGGAGCGACATTTTAATTCTGAAATCATCATTGACATGGAACATTCTTTTTATGTTGGGGATCCATCTGGGAGAATCATTGATCACAGTGATGCCAATATTGGTTTTGCTAAGGATGTTGGTTTGAAGTTTCCTTTCTCTGATGGATGTTTACAGACAAGAGCTCGACTATTCTGTGCTATCATGCTTAAGTGATATTGCTTACAAATTTCCTAGCGCGGTCAGTGATGCTATCCCCCAATCAGCTGCTGATTTTAAGTCATTCACTATCAATCTTCTTCAGTTTGCAGCTGAGAAACTGGGTTGGGATCCTATTCCAGGTGAGTGTCACTTGAATGCAATGTTAAGCGAGAAAAATTGGAAGTCTTAGCTCAGTTTGGACACGAAGAAACTATAGTAGAAGCAAGAAGACGATTCAATTCTTTCTTGAATGATAGAAGCACAACACTTCTACCTGCAGACATCAGAAAGGTTGCATACATAGGTGTCATGCAGAATGTGACAACTTCAAATAAATCTGGCTTTTGTTGAGCACCTGTTGGAGTGATAAGGTGGGGATTTTTCTTCATCAACACATAATTATTTGTTAGATATCTTCAGGCCGTGATCATAAAATGATGATATCATCACCTATACAGATCTCCTACAACATTATGTGATCACCCAGTATTAAGGAGTCCATTGATTGCAAGTAAGATAGTGAAGATTTGAAATAAAGCCTTAGTATTGACAGGCTCTACAAAATGTGCTACAAATTCCTGTTCTAGAGGTTTCAATGGATCGGTGGTTGCCAGGTGTCAAGATGATATTTCTAGTTGCTAGAAGATTATTTATGAGCTGGAGGGCTACCTGTCAAAGGGAGGAGCACTCAGAAAGGACATTTTGTCATCATAAAGGAATGTTAGGAGTGTGGCCAACATTACCCTTGTTTTTAACATTTTAGTTATCTTCTGTTATTCACATGTTTCCTTTCCATTTTGAGGGCACATGAATCCTATGATAGGGTGGTTATTGGAATGATATGAAATTGGAAAATGGGTTCCAATGTATGATGATGATGATCTTTTTTTATGACTCTAGTGGTTTTGTCCAGCTTCAAAAGGCCCTTATAGTCATACAACTATACAATGGGATATTCCACACAGAGCTACTCCGGGGACATGCTGAATTCACCATTTTGGCGCAACAAAACATATGTTTTTTTCGATCTGACATTCCACATGTATTTATGAGAAGAAAAAACCAATACCTCCATCTCTTGAACGACTTATTCACTCAAGTGATGAGGAAGTCTTAACATATGCTTGCTGGGCTTGGTCATATCTATCTGATGGAAAAAATGACAAAATCAAAGCAGTGATAGAGGCTGGTGTTTGTTGTAGACTGGTCAAACTTTGGAACTTTGTGGACAAATTGATGTGGGTTTTCTGGATATGTTTTCATCATCCGAGCTTAGGGGTAGATACAAGGACACTATTCTAACTCCAAAATGAAAGGCATTTCAAACAATTATTTTTCCTGGGTAGGAATATGGTTTGGAAGCATAAAAAAGATTGTTGCCTTTGATTTTGATGGTTGTCTTGTCAGAACTTCTGTGAGGAAGGTTGGAGTAGATGCCTGATCCCTCCACTATTCTTCCATTCTTGAAAAGTTGCTGAGTTACTACAATAAATAGTACAAACTGGTGATCTTCACAAATGAGTCGAATATTTATCGGTGGAAAAGTAGTAGGCAAAAGGCAGTAGACTCAAAGCTTGGACGACTAGAAGGATTCATTAAGTGAGTAAAGGTGCCAATGCAGGTATTTATAGCTTGTGGGATAGAAGGAGCACGTGATTCATTCAGGTAACCAAAGTTAGGAATGTGGAGGTTGATAGAGCGACATTTTAATTCTGAAATCGTCATTGACGTGGAACATTCTTTTTGTGTTGGAGATGCAGTTGGGAGAATCAACAATCATAGTGATGCCGATATTGGTTTTACTAAGGATATGGGTTTGAAGTTTCCTTTCTTTGATGGATTTTTACAGACAAGATCTTGACTATTTTGTGTTATTGTGCTTAATTGATATTTCTTACAAAGTTTCTAGCGTGGTCAGTGATGCTATCCCCCAATCAACTGTTGATTTTAAGTCATTCACTACCAATCTTCTTCAGTTTGCAGCTGAGAAAATGGGTTGGGATCCTATTCCAGGTGAGAGTCACTTGAATGCAATGTTAAGAGGGCAGAAATTGGAAGTCTTAGCTTAGTTTGGACATCAAGAAACTAAAGTAGAAGAAAGAAGACAATTCAATGCTTTCTTGAATGATAGAAGCACAAAACGTCTACCTGCAAACATCAAAAAGGCTGCATACATAGCTGTCATGTAGAATGTCACAAATTCAAATAAATTTGGCTTTGTTGAGCACCTGTTGGAGTGATAAGATGGGAATTTCCCTTCATCAACACATAATTATTTGTCAGAGATCTTCATGCCATGATTATAAAATGATGATGTCATCACCTATAGAGATCACCTACAACATTATGTGATCACCCAGTATTAAGGAGTTCATTGATTGCAAGTAAGACAATGAAGATTCGAAATAAAGGCTTAATTTCGACAGGCGTTGCAAAATGTGCTACAAATTCCTGTTTTGGAGGTTTCAATGGATCAGTGGTTTCCAGGTGTCAAGATGGATCTTTATAGTTTCTAGAAGATCAGTTATGAGCTGGAGGGCCACCTGTCAAAGGGAGAAGCGCTCAAAAATGATAGTTCATCATCATAAAGGAATGTTAGGGGTGTGGCCAATATTACCCTTGTTTTTAGCATTTTAGTTATCTTCTGTTATCCACATATTGCCTTTCAATTTTGAGGGCACATGAATCCTATGATAGGGTGGTTATTTGGATGATAGTGTTGTCATTGACAATAGAAGATATAAAAAGACTATTGTAAGTATGATAAAGGGTTAGAATGAGATAGGGGGAAGGGGTATTTTTGACCTAGAGGAATTCAGAGTGGTTATGACTATTTTCGTTTTCCTTTCTTTGTACATTTTTCAGACTTGTGATTCCTTATCAATGGAGATCAATTTGTCCTTTTCATTTCTTGTTTTTCCTCTGTGTACTATTGTTTAATAAATGACTGATTTACTCTTCTTCTTATTCATACATTGATTGAATGAGGTCTTTGTTCTTTGCATTGGTGATGTAGAATTTGTTAATACACATATTTTTATTGTGAGTTGACTGTCTTAAAGTGCTGGAAGTATCTATGACAATTTATATCATTGTTTTCCTTTTTCTTATTCTTTTATCAAGCCTATTGTCTGATATGAAGTTGCTAAGGCCACTTTTGCTGAAGGATATAGTTGGGAATGTGTACAATAGATGAATTTGATTGTCCTTATGGTCAAATCTCTGTGAATTTAAAGCTTATCTTTCAAGATTAAAATTTGAATTCTTTTCATGTTACCAATCTCACCTGATTTACAGTCTAGGGTGACTCTTGGAGTGATACCATAAATGACACCATTGCCGGGGAATGAAGTGTGAAGCTAGCTTCCCTGGGAGAATGACATAGATCCAAATCTTGATGGTAGACAAGAGAGGGACACATAAATTGACAGTAATTATCTACCTGGTGACTCCACAATCAAAGAATTCACTGGGGAGGATCCTGTTGACAAAAATATGACCATACGAAAGGGGATGACCAAGTATAAGCTTATGAGCTTTCTCCATGAACTCTTGTTTTTATTTATCAACTCATTTCTCTCTTTTCCTTTACGTATAAAGATGATTATCATTTTCTTTGTCTATTTGAATGATCATAAGCCTTCCTTTATATATCCATCCTTGGAAGAAGAATACCTGCCTTGTGCCTATGTTGTAGATGTTGATCTTGTATCTTCACCTCAACCTATTCATAAGGATGAGCTTTGTATTGAAATCCCTCCTAAATTTGATCACCCTTGCAACCTTGAGGAGGTTGAAACTGATTCAAAGCCTTCTCATATCTCATTACCTTCTGCTATTACTGTTGAACCTTACCATCAGCTTGTTAAACCTCATATTTAGCCCACTAGTTTTCAAACTAGAATTAGAGACAAGATGTTTAAACCTTTCAGGCTTCCATATCACCTTCATCCTTATCCTATTGGTTTATTTGAGTATCTTCCTTGTTTTTTTGGAGAGGATCATGTTACAGTTGCAAGGAATTTGGAGGCCTTTGAGAACTTTGTTGATTAGTTTGATATAGTTCATGATGATGTTACAATGAGGTTGTTCTCCAAATATTTGTTTGGAGATGATGTTGTGTGGTTTAAAGATTTGGGAGTTGATTCTATTGATTCGTGGATCGAGCTATGCAATGAATTTTTAAAGTGTTGGAGTGAGAACAAGTCCCTTGATCAATACTTGGATGATTTTAATGCTTTGAGGAGAGGGGGAGAAAAATATTTGGTTGTCTTCAACAAGAGGTTTTACTGTTTTTATCATAGCATGCCATTGGAAATCTGACCTTTCGAGATTGTTGCGATGGTGTACTGTGAAATGGCTCATCATTAAGATATTGTCCTTGTCCCGAGAGAAAGGAAATATTCATCTTTAAGACACTTGTTTGAATATGTTGAAGAAGCCGAAGAGAACATCCGGGCTTGACAGAGGATTCAAGATCAAGCATACTTTGAAAATTTTTCTTCACAAGAGGAGCAACAAGACTGTGAGTATGTCTTACATTCAGAACAAGATTCTTCAGTATCTGCAGATTTTCCTGTGGACAGGGATGCATGTCTAGCTTATGATCAGTACATGTTGAGCATATTATAAATGATGATTGCATATATAATTATATTTTCCTTTCTGATCATCATCAGTGTGATTTAAAGCCTGTTGTACCATTATCTTGTGATCATCATGCTGAAAATGAAGAGATTGCAATTGTTGATGATCAAGAGTTGATTTTGAAAGAACAAGAAGGTTATCTATTTGTAAGCAAAAAAGAATTTATGGATAAACAATTATTTTCTATGGATCAACATGCTTCTAATCTTGGTTTTAAGGATCCATTTGCAACCTTGTTAGAGTCTTATATTTCAGATTTTCTGAAAATTTCAAATTGAATTATTTCACCGATACTGATGGGTGAATATGGTTTTCTGAAGGAGTTTATGTTGTTGCTGCTATATATATGTTATTATTCATTGATCAATAACATAGATGAGATCATTTCAGTCATCAAGTTACTTGAATCGTTACTGTGGAAATTTGCTTTTACTTGACCAAGTTGAAAATTTGGTTGGGGTAGGGTAGCATAGGTAATAAGCTCGCTTCCTAAGCCTTGCTTTCCTTCAGTTTGTAGCAGGTCTTTTAGTTTTCTTAAATAAGCGACAGTTTTTGGCAGTGTTTAGAGGTTGGTTACATAGATGAATCCATAGCCCAATGGATAAGGTGACTAGAACTACTAGGTTCTTGGAAGCCTCATAGGGAGGCCTTCATCCTAGTTGGATCCAGTGTTAACACTCAAATGCACGCCATTAAAATTTAAAGTTCTTCACCAAATTGATCATTTTTTCCTAGAATTCCTATGATTTCTGTCTTTTGTCTTTTGATCTACATTCCTACAATGGAGAAATCATTATTAAAACCAATTATTGTCATGTTTTCATCACTTTTCATCACTCCTCATATAGTAACATTTTCTATGTTTTTTAACTAAAAATAAATTGTTATTTTTATTAAACATTCTTTTTATCAAACAAAGGGCAGGGGACTTGAAAAAAAATATTTTATATGTGAAGAAATAAAAGTTCTTTTTCGCCTTTTAGATTTTCTAGGGCTTTTCATTTTGACCAAAAACATTTTCTGGAGAGGATCATGTTACAGTTGCAAGGAATTTGGAGGCCTTTGAGAACTTTGTTGATCAGTTTGAGATAGTTCATGATGATGTTACAATGAGGTTGTTCTTCAAATATTTGTTTGGAGATGATGCTGTGTGGTTTAAAGGTTTGGGAGCCGATTCTATTGGTTCTTGGATCGAGCTATGCAATGAATTTTTAAAGTGTTGGGGTGAGAACAAGTCCCTTGATCAATACTTGGATGATTTTAATGCTTTGAGGAGAGGGGGAGAAGAATATTTGGCTGTCTTCAACAAGAGGTTTTACTGTTTTTATCATAGCATGCCATTGGAAATCCGACCTTTTGAGATTGCTACGATGGTGTATTGTGAAATGGCTGATCATTAAGATTTTGTCCTTGTCTTGAGAGAAAGGAAATATTCATCTTTAAGACACTTGTTTGAATATGTTGAAGAAGCCGAAGAGAACATCCAGGCTTGACAAAGGATTCAAGATCAAGCATACTTTGAAAATTTGTCTTCACAAGAGGAGCAACAAGACTATGAGTATGTCTTACATTCAGAACAAGATTCTTCAGTATTTGCAGATTTTCCTATGGACAAGGATGTATGTCTAGGTTATGATCAGTTTTCAAAACATGTTGAGCATATTATAACTGATGATTGCATATAGAATTATATTTTCCTGTCTGATCATCATTAGTGTGATTTAAAGCCTGTTGTACCATTATCTTGTGATCATCATGCTGAAAATGAAGAGATTGCAATTGTTGATGATCAAGAGTTGATTTCGAAAGAACAAGAAGGTTATCTATTTGTAAGCAAAAAAGAATTTATGGATAAACAATTATTTTCTATGGATCAACATGCTTCTGAACTTGGTTTTAAGGATCCATTTGCAACCTTGTTAGAATCTTATATTTCAGATTTTCTGAAAATTTCAAATTGAATTATTTCACCGATACTGACGGGTGAGTATGGTTTTTTGAAGGAGTTTATGTCGCTGTTGCTCTATGTATGTTATTATTCATTGATCAGTAACATAGATGAGATCATTTCAGTCATCAAGTTACTTGAATCGTTACTATGGAAATATGCTTTTACTTGACCAAGTTGCAAATTTGGTTAGGGTAGGGTAGCATAGGTAATAAGTTTGCTTCCTAAGCCTTGCTTTCCTTCAGTTTGTAGCGGGTCTTTCAGTTTTCTTAAATAAGTGACAGTTTTTGGCAGTGTTTAGAGGTTGATTACATAGATGAATCCATAGCCCAATGGATAAGGTGACTGGAACTACTAGGTTCTTGGAAGCCTCATAGGGAGGCCTCCATCCTAGTTGGATCTTCTGTTAGCACTCAAATGAACACCATTAAAATTTAAAGTTCTTCACCAAATTGATCGTTTTTGCCTAGAATTCCTATGATTTCTGTCTTTTGTCTTTTGATCTGCATTCCTACAATGGAAAAATCATTATTAAAACCAATTATGGTAATGTTTTCATCACTCCTCATATAGTAACATTTTCTATGTTTCTTAACTAAAAATAAATTGTTTTTTTATTATTAAACATTCTTTTTATCAAACAAAGGGCGGGGGACTTGAATTTTTTTTTTTTTGTATGTGAAGAAATAAAGGTTCTTTTTTGCCTTTTAGATTTTCTAGGGCTTTCCATTTTGACCAAAAACATTTTCTGGGGAGGATCATGTTACAGCTGCAAGGAATTTGGAGGCCTTTGAGAACTTTGTTGATCAGTTTGAGATAGTTCATGATGATGTTACAATGAGGTTGTTCTCCAAATATTTGTTTGGAGATGATGTTGTGTGGTTTAAAGGTTTGGGAGCCGATTCTATTGGTTCTTGGATCGAGCTATGCAATGAATTTTTAAAGTGTTGGGGTGAGAACAAGTCCCTTGATCAATACTTGGATGATTTTAATGCTTTGAGGAGAGGGGGAGAAGAATATTTGGCTGTCTTCAACAAGAGGTTTTATTGTTTTTATCATAGCATGCCATTGGAAATTCGACCTTTCGAGATTGCTGCGATGGTGTACTGTGAAATGACTCATCATTAAGATCTTGTCCTTGTCCTGAGAGAAAGGAAATATTCATCTTTAAGACACTTGTTTGAATATGCTGAAGAAGCCGAAGAGAACATCCGGGCTTGACAAAGGATTCAAGATCAAGCATACTTTGAAAATTTGTCTTCACAAGAGGAGCAACAAGACTGTGAGTATGTCTTACATTCAAAACAAGATTCTTCAATGTTTGCAGATTTTCCTATGGACAGGGATGCATGTCTAGCTTATGATCAGTTTTCAAAACATGTTGAGCATATTATAACTGATGATTGCATATATAATTATATTTTCCTGTCTGATCATCATCAGTGTGATTTGAAGCTTGTTGTATCGTTATCTTGTGATCATCATGCTGAAAATGAAGAGATTGCAATTGTTGACGATCAAGAGTTGATTTCGAAAGAACAAGAAGGTTATCTATTTGTAAGCAAAAATGAATTTATGGATAAACAATTATTTTCTATGGATCAACATGCTTCTAATCTTGGTTTTAAGCATCCATTTGCAACCTTGTTAGAGTCGTATATTTCAGATTTTCTGAAAATTTCAAATTGAATTATTTCACCGACACTGATGGGTGAGTATGGTTTTCTGGAGGAGTTTATGTCACTGCTGCTATATATATGTTATTATTCATTGATCAGTAACATAGATGAGATCATTTCAGTCATCAAGTTACTTGAATTGTTACTGTGGAAATATGCTTTTACTTGACCAAGTTGCAAATTTGGTTAGGGTAGGGTAGCATAGGTAATAAACTCGCTTCCTAAGCCTTGTTTTCCTTCAATTTGTAGCAGTTCTTTCAGTTTTCTTAAATAAACGACAATTTTTGGAAGTGTTTAGAGGTTGGTTATATAGATGAATCCATAGCCCAATGGATAAGGTGACTGGAACTACTAGGTTCTTGGAAGCCTCATAAGGAGGCCTCCATCCTAGTTGGATCCAGTGTTAGCACTCAAATACACACCATTAAAATTTAAAGTTCTTCACCAAATTGATCGTTTTTACCTAGAATTCCTATGATTTATGTCTTTTGTCTTTTGATATGCATTCCTACCATGGAAAAATCATTATTAAAACCAATTATTATTATTATCATGTTTTCATCACTTATCCTCATATAATAACATTTTCTATATTTTTTAACTAAAAATAAATTGTTTTTTTTTATTAGGGGACTTGAAAAAAAATAAATTTATATGTAAAGAAATAAAGGTTTTTTTTTCGCCTTTTAGATTTTCTAGGGCTTTCCATTTTGACCAAAAACATTCTTTTTATCAAACAAAGGGCGGGGGACTTGAAAAATATTTTATATGTGAAGAAATATATGTTCTTTTTGGCTTTTAGATTTTCTAGGGCTTTCCATTTTGACCAAAATATTGATCCCAGAGGCCCAATCTCCAATCATCCAAACCCATAGCTGTCGATCCAAAGTTTCCTTTGTGCAAAACACGGCTAAATACTTTAGAGCCATTGGCATTTATAAAAGCAAATATTTTATTTCTACCGCGCAATGTGGGATATCCTTCTCGCATGTAAATACAATTGCAGAGGATAACAACCAGCGGCCGATTGGAGAGGTCCGCGCCTAATGTCCTGTTCGACAGCATTTTCACCAAGTGTCATGGAACGATCCCATGCGGGCTTTGCACAATGCATTGGCGCCAAGTGTTGATATTTAAAATGCGAATAACGCTGTGCATTGTGGATTCTTTCTGCTCGAGATAGATAATACACAGGAGTGCCAAGAAAACGATACAAGTACCCAGGTGTCAAGACGGTTGCCCAATGTAAAAAAGGATGCCATATTGATATCAATTTTAGAGTGGAATCGCCAATTTCGAGCATATCAGCCAAGTGTCGAAGTCAGAGCCTAAACGCCCTCTCTAAGAGCGTTGACAACATATATCAAACTAAAGTCTTAGCTCAGTTTGGACATGAAGAAACTAAGAGTGTCGAAGTCTTAGCTCAGTTTGGACATGAAGAAACTAAAGTAGAAGCAAGAAGATGATTCAATTCTTTCTTGAAGGAAAGATGCACAACACTTCTACCTGCGAACATCATAAAGGCTGCATACATAGCTGTCATGCAGAATGTGACAATTTCATATAAATCTGGCTTTGTTGAGCACCTGTTGGAGTGATAAGGTGGGAATTTTCCTTCATCAACACATAATTATTTGTCAGAGATCTTTAGACTGTGATCATAAAATGATGATATCATCACCTATAGAGATTTTCTACATCATTATGTGATCACCCAGTATTAAGGAGTCCATTGATTGCAAGTAAGACAATGGATATTTGAAATAAATCCTTAATCTTGACAGGCACTGCAGAATGTGCTACAAATTCATATTCTAGAGGTTTCAATGGATCGATGGTTGCTAGGTGTTAAGATCGATCTTGTCAGTTGCTAGAAGATCAATTATGAGCTGGAGGGCCACTTGTCAAAGGGAGAAGCTCTAAAAAAGGATAGTTCATCAACATAAAGGAATGTTAGGGACGTGGCCAACATTACCCTTGTTTTTAGCATTTTAGTTATCTTCTGTTATCCACTTGTTGTCTTTCTATTTTGAGGGCACATGAATCCTATGATAGGGTGGTTATTCGAATGATAGTGTTGTCACTGAAAGTAAAAGATATAAAAAGGCTATTGTAAGTCTAATAAAGGGTTAGAATGAGCTAGGAGGAAGGGGGATTTTTGACCCAGAGGAATTCAAAGTGATTATGACTATGTTCTTTTTCCTTTCTCAGTAATTTTTTGGACTTGTGATTCCTTATCAATGGAGATCAATTTTTCCTTTTCATTTCTTGTTTTTCCTCTGTGTATTATTGTTTAATGAGTGATTAATTTACTCTTCTTCTTATTCATACAATTATTGAATGAGGCATTTTTTCTTTGCATTGGTGATGTAGAATTTGTTGATACACATATTTTTACTGTGAGTTGACTGTCTTAAAGTGCTAGAAGTATCTATGACAATTTAGATCATAGTTTTCCTTTTTCTCATTCTTTTATCAAGCCTATTGTCTGATTTGAAGTTGTTAAGGCCACGTTTGCTAAAGGATATAGTTGGGAATGTGTACAATAGATGAATTTGATTATCCTTATGTTCAAATCCCTGTGACTTTAAATCTTATCTTTCAAGATTACAATTTGAATTCTTTGCATGTTACCAAGCTCATGTGATTTACAGTTTAGGGTGACTCTTGGAGTGATAACAGATGAAAAATTCCTACCTATTATAACTTACCTATACTTACCATTGAAGTCAAGGCTTTGCCCCATGATGGGGTTTGAGGAGGCATCCACTAACTGGTAATGGACGTTTCCTCCCTTCAAGCATAGATAAATAGTAGGCATCGTTGACTGACTTTGTTCTGATTCTGAAAGGTCCAAGATAAAATTGTTGTAAGTTCTAACCTTGTACAATATCTATTGCAAAAAGATATTTAGAAAAAGAACAGAAAAGATACAATGACAATACAAACATTACACAGAGATTTTTCCCTTGGAAACCCAAATCAGGAAAACCAACATATTCTATATTATTCATCGTGTTACAATGTTTACAATACAAAATACATATAGGAGCCAGCGGCATCCAAAACCCTAACCCAATGACCTGGATTAGTCCAAAACCCTAATTCCTTAACCGGAAATAGAAAAACCATCGGCAAAGAAACCATGTGCCGAAAAACCACCTAAATATAATGCGGTCCCAAAAATGTTGTCCCGATGCAATTTTTTTTCTTTCGGGGGCACTGCCCCTGAAACCCTACGCGGGGGGCTCCAACCCCCTGCACCCCCCGAGAGGGGGCCTAGAGGCCCCCCCTCTAACCCCCCATGCATGCCCGATGCATACGCTGAAACGCTACTACTCGTGCAAAGAATATAACACATACCCAAACAATTGTGCATTCCATTTAACATTGTTAGGCTCACCCTTTTTAGTTTCTGACCACATCCATACTATGTCTCCCTCTTGATATTCTTTTGCTTCAAAATTCATTGTTCCCTATATCACCTAGGTGTATTGTCTCGAGGGAGGAGAGTGGGATTCAGCTGCAAGGACTTCTTTTTGGCTTGGTTTAATCAATATATCATTATCCCCTTTCTTTAGTAACTTGAGAGAGGCAACCTCTTTGTCCTTATATTTATCTAAGAGTTGTTGATACTCTTGTTTCTTTGGCCATTGTATCTCGTCAAAATCCTCCTCTGTGGTGAAAGGAAAATCCTTTGGAGAAAACGTAGGAAGGATTTCCTTAATTGGTTCATGTGTTTCACTGATCTTAGTATCATTGTAAATGTATTGTACATGATCCTTGGTCATTGGCATATTTGGAAGGCATGGAATTGTCCCATCTTTCATAGGAACGTTGATATAAGTTAAATCCATCTCTAATATGCCACCCAAAATTGCAAATAACTTCATGGACAAAAGCATGCTCCATACATCAGGGACATCTACCACCATGACATCCATATGAATAACTCTCTTAATATATTTACCAAGGTGTACTTCAACGTTCTCAACTACCCTATGAGTAGGTATGGCCCTGGATTCAAAACTTCACACATTTCTATAAGGCCGTGTAGCCGTTAGGCCTAGTTTCTCCATAAATTTCAAAGATATCATGTTGGCACCTGCTCCTGAGTCAAGCATACAATTGTTGAGACATTTGTTATTAACTAGAAATGACATAAAGAAATGTGAGTGTCCATCGTATTGAACCCTGAAATGATATGCTTGTAACATAATATGAGGGTCTATTGGCTCATCCAACACATTGAAAAACTTTTTAAACCTTTCTTTCATGGATGGAACCTTGATAATTTCCTTCAACGGGATGGTTACATGCATTTTGGCTAATGCACCTTTCAAGTCAAAATTTAGGTCAACCTTGTTATCCTTAGAAGAGGTATTAGGAAGGAGTATGTTCATAGGTGGAGGTTTTGGTTGTGAAGCTATAGGTCTGGCAGAGGGAGGTTCGTTAATTCAATTTTTTCTCATATATATTTGGAATTCTTGTTTTTTCAACTTCTCTCTTGACTATTGATCAAGTCTATTTATTACCTCCATCCTAGCTTTCCTAGTTGCTTCTTTTATGCCTTCTTCATGTTCTTCAGGTGTGATATTAAGGCAATATTGTGGCTCTTCAATGGTATGGTTGATAACGTTGACTTAATCATGTTCACCATAATTCAAATGGAATTCATGATCCCAATGTGATTCTCTACATTGAAAACACCATCGGTTCTCCTCTACCATGTTTGTGGGGGATAAGGTGTTAGGGACATCTTGATCATTCTTGGGCTTGAAACCTTGAATGCCCCTTTGGAATTTCCCCTTATAAGGAGGTCTAGGAGCTTGTTGTTGGGCTCTTTTTAGGTTGACAATATTATTCATCATTAACTCTTGGGATTTTACCATGCCATCTACAGTCAATTGTAGCTTTGCCAAGCTAGCGCCAATATCTTAGGAAACCTCAACATTGTGAGCAACTTTGGGTCTAGCATCCATATTGACTCTTGGGGAAGAGAAAGGTTCTACTTTGAATGATTATAGGTTATTTTAAATCTTCATATCCATCTCATCGACTTATTGGATTGTCTTAGGAGCTTTTCGTTTGATAAGGAAACCCATTTTCCCTGTAAAGGCCTTGATGTAAAGAAATAGAAGAAAGTTGTTTGAAGGGTGGTGGCTTGCTGGGATCTGTTGTACTGCCTCTCAAATTTATCATGAAATTCCTTAACAATTTCATTCTCAACTTTTATGATGTTGTTAAGCCTTGTTATTAACATGTTGGGGTCTTCCTTGACACTCCATCTTTTGAGGAATTCTTCCTCTAATTTATCCATAGATGTAATACTATCATCATGAAGACCATTATACCATCTTCTAGTGATATCATAGAGGGTAGAAGAAAACAACTACATTGCCAAGTTTTCAACATCATCAATGATGGGATGATGTTGGAAAAAGTCCCAGAAATTGCTCATATGGTCCTCAACATTGACTACATAATTACCAATGAACTTAGGAAACCATTTATCATACATAGGGGGCATTTTCTGAGGGTATCATGGAATTCCTATCATGTCTAACCGCTTAAAAGGTTTGGATCACCGTTGATTTTGGTTATTTGCTTGATTTGGATTATGGGTCTGATCCGGATTTATGTAGGAACACAATGAAATACATAAATACACATAAACACAGAGATGCAGTGGAAATAAGACTTCATTTCATTAATAACAAATGACTGAAATATGCTTATAGATAGAATGGAAATAAACTAGCTAGGGCACTGGTAGCTTATCTCTGAGAAGAGATGTGGCCACTACTCGCATCCATGAGAAGATCATTACAATGAGGCTCTGAAGGCCCTTTTACAATAAACGGGAATGCTAAAATTCCTAGACATCCAAAAACCTAACCCTGGGAGATGAAGCGCCAAAAGTCATGTGGGCCTCGTTTGGGTAAGTTGGTACATCAACTTCTCGGGGTCGTAACTTTTGCATACGATCTCCGTTTTAGGCGTATGATAACCCATTGGAAAGATCTATCCGAGGACTACAAAATTTGCACAAAATTTCATGATGAAATTTTTCAACCAAAGCATACCCCAAAAAACGTTGTTTAGGGCCTCAAAACAGCTCCAGAAGTTTAGGACCCGAAAAACTGCTAAAA
>JASDQU011029441.1:2542-18290 GCA_032191745.1 Picea mariana
TTCCTTATTGAATAGAAAACTAGTTTTACTATATTTCTGTTATTTTGTGTTAATCACCTATTAATAATCTGTATTCATTTCATTCTACTCATAAAATCTGGATCAATTCCCCCCTTTAGATAACCACTTCACCTCTAAATTGACGGGAACACCTGTCTAAGTTGACGGTGGGTAGGTGCTCTCTTAGTTGTCTCCATTTAGTGGTTGGGTAGGGATTTTCCCAACCTACAACTTGTGTGATAACATCTTCATGTCATTTTTGGGAAGGATTTTGAATCCTCTTCCAAACCCTAATGAAAATTTGGAAAGCTATCCCAAATCCTTTTCCCTAGCTTTCCTGGCGACTCCACCCAAGGGATGTTCCCTTTTCACCTTTTTTATTATCTCTTCTTGAAGCTCATCTAGCGACTCCACCTTCGCAGAACTCTTCCTCTTCTAAGCCTTTTCCTCTTGGGAGGTTAAAAACTTCTAAGGTCTACTGAAGAATGCCTCCCCTCAAGTCTCCCATTGTCAAAACCCTCTTACACGGTACCCTTACCCTTGATCCAATGGATCACCCTTGGGAAAAAGACCTCTAAAAACCCCTTAACATGGCCACCATCTTGGGATACCCCAACGCAATGCCAAAAGAATCAAACAAATGGTTGCAAAAGTTCTGAGGAAACAATGTAGTGATTATTGAAGATCATCTTTATATCATAGGTCAAGACATGGATAATGCATACATTGAGCATGAGGATGTATCCATGAATCTATTGGATTCATCATTGATTGAATAATCTCTCAATTGGTTCAGAGGCCTTCCGGAAAATCACCTCACGACCTATGAATATTTTTCCAAATTCTTTAAGAGCAGATGGTCAACGAAGAAAGACAGTGGGATGTGTGTAGCTCAATTCAATCAGATAAAGAAAAAGGATAATGAGATAGTGAGTGAATTCAATACCAAATTCAACATGTTGTAAATCCAGAGTCTGACATATTTTCACCTTACAGCGACATCAATTCGTCTCCTCTATATGAATTCTTTTGAAGGGAAATTTCATTTTATTATGAAGGACAAGAAGCCCACTTCTTTGGCACAGGCCAAAGAGTATAGTTCTACTATTGAAGAGAATCTCCTTGATTCAAGGGTGGATCATTTTTAGTACCCTCATTTCAAGACAGAAGAAAATACTAAGGCTTCCAGTAGCAGTGCTCCTGATCCGATTTCCCTCTTGACTCAAAATATAGATCAGATGAGTACTCAATTTGACAAGATACATGACCAGATCATTGACCATTTGAATATTGTGGAAAGAAATCAATCTTCTCCCTGACCTCAGTTTACCAGACAACAGAGAGATGCCACAGGTTGGAAACCATGGCCTCAACAAGAGGCAAAGGCCCCTGATACTTTGAAACTAGCTGAGATGGTTGACACGGAAGCTTTTTGCCTCCCATTCCAAGAACCTCACATAGAAGATTATTTTCCTTGAAGAGATGAAGATTCTTCTTAAAGTATGAATTTCATGGATATGATCTGCACTTTCCAAGAGGAACAAGTCACATAAGAACAGATCAATGAATCCAGAAGACAGGGGGAAAGAGAGGGGATACTTTAGGCCTTGAATCAGTTGACAGATGATAAGAAGAAGGAGTTAAGGGAGAGGGAATATTTTACCTATACTAGAAGAAATAAATCTTCAACCCATCCATCACACCCTGCCACTCCTCTTCCATCAAAAGAGAAGGTGGTCATACCACCTCCACCTCCATTACATGAGTTTCTTCTTGAGCCATCTCCCACAGATGAGATTCAGTTGAATATCAATGTTGCAACCATGTTTTGAAAATTTAATATGATGGTCCCAGTGATAGATATGTGCAAGATCCCTTATGTAAGAAGGAAAGTCTTGAAGATACTATAGGTATCGACTAAGAAGGAAGACCCTCCTATCATTTTGAACACTATGTATCTCGATCGGAAAAAGGACAAAAATCCTCCCTTCTATCTTTCATTAGGCATGAATGGCCTCCACTTGAACAATTGTATGCTTGATTTTGGGGCCTCTGCAAAGTTCATGTCATTTAAGGTGATGGAACAACTTGGTTTGAATACAACCCAACCCTATGTAAACGTATGTGGCATTGATTCTAAAAGGGTCAAGGTTTATGGGTTATGTGAGGACGTTGAAGTCTTTTTAATTGATTTTCCACATATCAAACTCCTCATGAAAATAGTGATGATCAATATTTTGGATGCTTGTGGGATTCTCTTATCAAGGAGTTGATTTTTTTCCCTTGGGGGATTAATTAGCATGGACCTTACCCATGCACACATCCCTATGGGAGATGGCACTTTTGAGGTATTATATAGTCGATAGAGAGCTGACAAGCATGTGACTAATCCTAGTGGTCTTGATTACACAAGTAAAGATGAATTTGATGAACTCCCATACACCATTGAGTACAATCCATAAGACTTTCCCTTTATGCAAGAATACTCCATAGATATGCTCCTCCCAAGGATCGATGAACACAAAGAGAAACTTGAAAATTTCCAAGGGAAAGAACCAGGGTCTATCCAAATTTTGAAGAAATAAGATGAAGAATGCGAAGAATCCATCAAAAGAATGGTCAACGCAAAGCCTCCTTCCTATCTGCACATTGACAATATACCTTACATCAATTTATGTGAAGGAAGTCTCGTACTCATGTGGGACAAGAAAAAAGTTAAGCCCAAGTATGACCAGAGTGATGACAACTCATGGATTCGCCCTTACATCATCAAGAAGAAGTTCGATAAAGAAAATTATTATTTGACAACCTTGGATGGGAGAAAGATGTCATTACCAGTGGATGGATCTCTTCTCTGACCTTATGTTCACATCACGTAACTTCTTTAGGGACCAAGGCCTAGGTAAGTAGGTAGTTCATCTTGCTTTCCTTGCATTTTCATCTTGATTTCTCATGTTAGTTTAGATGCATTTCATATTTCATTTTTCTCTACTTGCATATTGATTTCATGCTTAGCTTAGAATTTTTTTTAAAAATGATAAAATTTTCTTTTCTAGATTAGTTTCCATTTGGATTTTGATGTATATGGGCGAAGGGTGATAGAAACACCCTAGATTTTATGGTTTTTTTTTATTTTAGTGTAGGCACAAGTCTACCAGAAGATATTGCAGTTCGCATGCACTCTACGGTGAGCACATGTCCCCAAGTAGGAGCTAGATGTTATCCCCATTTTGTGGGATAACTAAGGATATGATGTCTCGAGGCCCTCGGGTTGTATATATGGAGTGTTGAGAGACCACATGACTAGTAGTGTCCACTTGCACATACAAAAGCCCGCTCTATCACCACATTTTGATCCATTTTCAGCACATCTACCATACCAACTAGCTTCTGGAAGGGATATGGGTCTTTCTCCATGCGTTACAAATCAAGTATTGTTGCAGGTAATCAACCTAATATTTAAGGCATTAAACATGTTGTATTTACGTTGCTTTTGAATATAGAACGCATGCTTGGACATTATTCGTTTGACCATGTTTCACCTTGGTGAGTGTCATAAATTTCCTACTAAGTGGCCAAGCTTTGGGGAAGGTTTGTGTTTGGGGGTCCCTTGAGGTCTTGTCATACCATTCCTGACCATACTTACCACTTTCCACTCATTACATTCCCATCATATTTCCCTTTTCTAGGCCCTTTGAATTTAGTGACCCAAGAAGGGAATATACCTCATTTCATGGGACGAAGGGGCTGAAGGCCCAAAGGGATTGTTGTTGGCTAAAAAGATAAAATCCTAAATATAGACCCTCCATATGCTTCACCCATGGATCCCCGAGAAAGAAATGAAACGCTTCTCTATAAGAAATGGGGGACTTACAAAAATAAATGATAGTGAATTCTTAAGGGGTTAGTTAGAGGATGGGAGGTCACATCACAAGTTGGCTTATCATGATCATGGGTATTTAGAGGTATGACATTACCATCATCTAGTCACCAAGCCAGGGCAGTGGTTCTCAATTACACAACTGAGAGAAAGGGGGTCTCATCACAAGCCATCCTTCTCATTTCTATGAGGTATTTGTGAATGACAATGTCATTATCTGGACACCAAGCCAAGACAGTGGCCTTCGACTTGTTCCTTAAAACATGAAAGAAAAATAATAAGAAAGAATGGCAAGAAGATGGGCTTGGAAAAAGTGCATCGCAAACGAAGGTGCCACACACCCTCTACAAAGGCAGCCATAAATGAGATAGCACGAGCCCTTGTATGTCTTGAAGCTCATTGACCTATGAAGTCTAAATCCCTTTCCACCTCATCATCCATTACATAACCTTGAAAGGCCATCCTTGGGAGCATCCCCTACTTGAGGGTTTTGGTCTACCCATTAGGACTTTTATGGCACGCCTCCCATACTTAAACTTGGTCAAGTGTATAGGGTATTTGAGAATTTTTTTAATTTGATGTGGTAGTTTTGATGCACATATTTGGGTGCCTTTCTTATTATATGTGGTTTACACTTGTCATGATATCTTTGACTTGAGATCTTTGGAGGGCATACCCTTTTGTTTTGCAGGACCTTTCTTGGTGGCCAGTTTTGGGAGAACAAGCCTAGCTTGGGCTTCCATGGGGAAAGAAGCCCACAGGTTGGATGTTGTAGGCCTGCACACCAGATCATAGATAGATGCCTTTGGAGGCTTGCATGGCATCATGGAGGATCTTTCCTAGCCCCTATTACCCAAACGACTTGCCTAGGAGAGGAAAAACGTCACCTTTTGAGGCTTGACATCATGCTTGAGGGAGTTTGGTGGTGATGGAGTTATTGCACATTGAAACTTGAGATGTTTTGATCGGAGGAGACATGTATTGACCCTAAAACATGATGAGGAGGCTCAAGGAGCCCCAATGACCTCCATTTTATTTTCCAACGACTTGCTCAAAGTGTCAAAACATCCCCTAAAGGGGTGACATCATCTTATTTTTAGGGTTTCTATTGTGTTAAAGTGAAAATTAAAAATTATTATTTGGTTCAAGGGGTAAGATAAGGGTTTTTGACCCCTTATCTTATGTTTAACCCTTTCTAAGTGGACAAACTATGTTTTAAGACTTTTTATAAATAGACATCATGTGAATCTCATTTCATAACATAACTCTCCCTTTGTGAGAAGTACTTGGCTGAAATTTGTGCCCTCCTTGGGCAACCTTCTCTCTCTCTTGTGCTTTTATCTTGGTTTTCTTTATGCTATTGGTGGAAGAACTAGTGTGCTAGCCTTCTTGGAGCTCTTCTTTGGCATGTGTGGTGGATTTATCTTGGTAAGGAGAGGTTTATCTTGTCTTTTCATGATGCTAGGTAAAGATTTATCTTCTTGATGCTTCATTTCTTAGTCACAAGTTTTATTTGCTAGATTTCTTGGGGAATATAAGGATTTGCAACCCCACCATCATCTATCATTTTTGTCTAGGAGTTATGTATTGCACAAGGTTTTACTAGGAGAAGTAAAAGGGCTTACACCCTTCTAGTATCTCCTAGCTTAACATTTGCTTGCCTTGGGGAGTAAGAGGGTTTACACCCCCAAGAAGATATAATTTTTTATCTCTTTATTTACTTGAATCCATAACCCAATATTTAAAGGCACTAGTATAAATGACATTGGTTAATGTGAAATTTCATGATTTGAAGGTTGTCTAAGTTGGATTCATTTCTTTGCCTTATAATCTTGATTGAGCCACTACGGCATCATATTTCCTCAAGTAATTATTGCTTATGTTACAAAACTTTATATACATCCATTAGGGCTGCAAAAACCGTAAACAAACTTCTCTAATAACTCTTAAATCAACCATTGAAAGTTGCTTAAAGTTTTCCCACATAAACTACTAGGCCCAACGCACTTTTTGGTAGACTTTGGGGAAGTTTAAGTGGTTGATATTCTTTTTGTAATAACTTGTTTGTTACAGCCATAAGGCTGCAAAATATTTCTACAATTATCTTTTCATTGCAGCCTTCTTTCATCGCTAAAGTCTAATGCTATCTTACTTGGGTTGACCTAGTTGTTTCTAGTTTATCTCTTTCTCTTTCAACTAGACTTTTAGTAAATTGTTTGCAATATTTATTATCATTTTCATTGTTGATATATATTGTTACTAACTACTGCAATTAGGGACAGAAATATTAACTTGCTTTTCCACCATATACTTGGGTTTGTATCATTATCTTTCTTGTGTCTCAAGAAAGTACAATCAACATTCACAAGGTCTACTACTTCTTGGCAATGCTTGGCTACCATCAAGACCTTAATCAATCTCTTCTCCACACATAGAAACTTGACCTATAGGGGAATACATTCATACATTACATTTTCCATCTCATTTCCCCCCTAGGGTTATCTGTATTCCTACCTTGAGGTGACCACTTCACCTATAAAGTGATGGGAACACCTCCCTAAGGTGAAATTGGATAGGTGTTCTCTTAGTTGTCGCCATTTGGTGGTTGGGTCGGGATTTTCCCAACATAAAACTTGTGAAATAACATTGTTGACAAACATGAGATAACCCAGTGATAATGATAATGGGTGTCAAAGTACCTAGTACAACCTAACAAGTGTGAATAAAAGTTCTAATGTTGAACACCTGGTAGAATCTATCGATCATGAGACATTGATGTATTCTCACTGTCAATAATGAGGGAACCTATCGTTGATGACTGCAAGCCCCGAGGTACTAATAATGACTCTATATCCCTATCCCAGAGAAATATGTGTTGAATTCAATAGGAAGATTTCCACTATAAGGATTACATTAAGGCATCCCCCATCATCCAACACGAGGAGTAGAAGAAGGCTAGATATTTGGAAGGACTTGGAAGATAGATTGAAAGGACCACCACAAAGTACATCTTCTGTATGCACCAAATATAAATAGCCCACGAAGAAGACCC
Source organism: Picea mariana (assembly GCA_032191745.1). Lineage (NCBI taxonomy): Eukaryota > Viridiplantae > Streptophyta > Pinopsida > Pinales > Pinaceae > Picea > Picea mariana. Next base: position 9,475 of record JASDQU011029441.1, read on the forward strand.
TCTGAGTAACATCCAATGATGAATATTGCATGTTACCCCCCCATGCGTAGGGGTAACTAAGGAGATTATGTCTCAAAGCCTACAGGTAGTAGGCATGGGGTGTTGACAGCCAAATGACCAATGGAACCCATATTGTGCAGACAAAGCCCCTCCTCTCCACCACACACCGCCATTCATTTTTAGTAGCACAACAACATCCACCACACTGACTTAGCTCCCAGGGGACATCAAGTCTTGCTTCAAGAGGTAACCAGTCTGATCTCATGGTAAGTGTCTCTTTAATAATTGAAGCATTGAACATGTTGTAAAAGGTCATCTCTTGAATGTGAAACATTTTCTTGGAATTTTTATCTTTTGCTTTATTTCACCTTGGTGGTTGACATGGTTTCCTAGTAAGTGGGTCACCCTCGGGAAGAGGGTTGCTACTAGGGAGTCTTCTAGAAGGGTCCTCGCACCATTCCCCCTTATACTTACCACTTTTCATACTTATTCCCCTCTATTTCCTCATCCTTTTGGTTTAGGGTTCACTGACCCCAAGAAGGACTTGTACCTCATTTCATGGGAAGAAGGGGATAAGGGCCCAGAGGTGTTATCGTTGGAAAAAGTTAGGAGCCATAAATGAAGCTTCTAGATGCTCACCCTAAGGTCCTGAGAGAATTGAAATGCTTCTACATAAAAATGAAGGGCATGTAAAAAGAAAAAACATAATTAATAAATGTCCCACTTTTTGGGGAAATACATTTTATTGTGTCTCTTACTTTTCATTACATATGGAACTCTGTGTGTTTCTAACTTCAAGTGGCATTGAGGTACTCTTTAATTTCCATTGCACATAGTACTCAATGTTTGAACCCTAATAAATGAATGGCCATAAAGGGCTTGGAAAAATGTTGCATTGCAAATGAAGGTGTGGCACACCCTCCAAAAAGGCACCCATAAATGAGACAATATGGACCTTTGATATGTCAGGAACCCCATGCCCGAGAGTATTTTTCCCCCACCCACCTCATACTCATTGCATGGCCTATAAATGGTTCTTCTTGGGAAACATTCCATAACTTGGACCCAATAGGGCACCATGACACCCTTCCCATACCTAAATTTGGAAAAGTGTTAGGGTCCTAACCTGCACGTAGGTAGAACAATATATTCGGATGTAATAAAGGTCAATATTAATAAGGCATTGCAATAAAATAGAATAAGTTGAATGTAAGAAGACCTAATAGAAGCTTTTGCTTCTAGAAGGATCTTCCTCTAGATGCTTCTTTTGATAGACATATTTAGTATAAATAGGATTCGAGGGTATGAGAACCCTAGCTTGGATATTATTGTAATAGAGCTCTTCTCAACTGGAGGTTTCCCCCTCGAAGAGGCCCATGAACATTGCTTTCAGAATCAAAGCGTTATTTATGTTGTTATTCTTATATCATTTCAGTGCTATGGTGGTGATTGTTCTGGTTATATTGTTGTTATTCTGCCATTTCTAGCATTTTATTTATGTTATGCATACTTTTTATATCTGGTATATTACGAGTGGTATTAGAGCACTTTCCTTGGCAGAAATTGTGGGTAAATTTTTTTCCAGGGTAGATACATATTCCGGCGTCTTTAAGCCACAGAGATCTGTCGTTACGCGCATAAACTCGTCGTTGAGGGATTCATACACGCAGGAAATACAAGTGGTTCTTAAGCACACATCTGTTGGCCACCCTTGTAACCCCTGTTGGTACCCCTTCGAGTAGTAGCGCATCAGACAACACCTGTGCATGGATCGACCTAGATTTCTGTAATCCCTATTTAGATAAATCGATTGGTCGCCTAACTGCTATAGTTCCACCAAGAACAACACTCGGGAAGATACTCTCTAGTACCTGGGTAGCCAAGTAGTATGACTAAGGGTATGGTATATCCTCCTTAGTTAGTGCCCTGATATATTGGGCTGAGTACTACTGTTGGACCCCGCACGTATATCAGAGAGCTATAGCACAGGGAAAACCCTTGTCTATAGAACCCTTGGATACCTGAACCTTGGGGACAAAAACATAAACAAATTAAAACAGAGAAGATCTATTGTCGTGCAACTATGTTTGGGTTGCCAAGTAACTACACTTTTCTTCCTAGTTAAGCATTTGGGCATTTCATCACTACAATATTCTTCAAACCAGAGTATAACTCTGCAGGTGTTAAAAAAAAAGTATGGAAATTTTTTCGCCTTTATTTGAGACCTATTCCATTGGATTCATCTCTTCGCCCTTATCACATTCATACATATCATTTTTCAGCAAAAAATTTTACCCCACCCACCCCTTTTCGGTTCCCTCGTCCTCATGGACCATACCCAAAGCCAAGACTTGGAAACTCGCTTCAATACCTTGCAATCCAGTCTCATCGAGACCCAACAAGAAGTGAAACAACTCAGTGCCAATGTTGTCGCCATCAATACAACCATGCAGTCCTCAATGGAGGAAATCAAACAAGACCTGACCACCCAGCTTGAATCTGTCTTTTCGTCACTCTGCACCAAGCTTCATATCCCTACAGATAACCCTTCCTCTGACTCACCCCCACATAATAAAGGTGAACATTCCTCTCATTCCCATAACTTTCAGCACCATCACTTTCAACGTGACCTACGCCTTTCGCAGGCGTATGTGACCAAATTTGATGGCTCGGACCTCACTAGTTGGGTAAACCAAATGGAACATTATTTCTCTTTATATGGCATTACAGATGACTTGGCCAAACTCTGGTATGGTGTTCTCCATCTAGATCAAGAACGTTGGCAATGGTGGCAATGGAGAAAAACTTCCCATCAAGGGTATATTGCTTGGACACACTTTGTGGCAGAGCTTTATGAACGCTTTGACACTGACACCAACTATTTGGGTCATTTGACAAATTTTAAACAATCAGGAATAGTGGAATACTTTATAGCTACCTTTGAGTGCCTAGATTTTCAGATAGAGGGCATGTCCAATGCCTTTTTCCAAGAGTGTTTTATCAGTGGCCTCAAGGATGAGATTCGGGCCCATGTCCTCATGGCTCGGCCTCGGAGTTGGGTGAAGGCTACTAAAAGAGATAAAGAAGCACAACATGTTGTATCTTCTCAAAACCGGAAACCCACCTTTATCCCTCACCCTAAACCAATAAATCCCACTACTCCCTCCACTCCACTAAAGATCCAAAAATTGACCAAGGATGAAATGGCTAAACGACAACTCAAAGGCCTTTGTTATAATTGTGATGATAAATATTTCTTGGGCCACAAGTGTAAGGAACAAAATATTTTTATGGTCATCTCTAAGGATATTTCAGAAGAGGATGTTGAAACTCCCCTTGTGTCTGAGTCACCTGAAACCACTGACATAACCCCTCTCTCAAACCCTCCCAAACTAGAACCGATCATTTCCCTCAATGCTCTCACTAGCTTCTTCACTCCCCAAACCCTCAAGCTAATCGGTTACATCAAGCATTGAAAGGTCATCATTCTGGTTGATAGTGGAAGCACCCATAATTTTATTCATCGATGCATTGCCTAAGAAACTCATTGCTACATCCATGCCTTCAATAATTTCCAAATCATGATTGCCAATGGTGGCTCCATCAAATGTGGAGGGTGTTTTGAAAATGTGCATCTCCAAATTAGTGACTACCACCTGAAATCTCATATGTTTGCTATCGACATGGGTGGTTGTGACATTTTGTTGGGTGCAGACTAGCTAAGGACTTTGGGTCCCATTCTCATGGATTTCAAGGAATCAACCATGCAATTTGACTAGGAGGGCCACCAATATAAGTTCCAAGGCATCATCGTCGGTTCACATGAGATCATTAGTTCTCGTCGCATGGAAAAGCTGCTCAAAAAAGGTCATTCTGGTGTTATTGCCCAACTCCATGCCATACAAGCAATAGAGACACCCTCGGTGCTGCAAGACCTCCAAGCCATCCTTTATAAACATCAAGTGGTCTCTTCCACTCCCTAGGGACTCCCTCCTTCCCGTGGTGTTCATGATCATTCAATTCCCCTTGTACTCGGAAGCCTTCCTCCCAATATCCATCTATATCGTCACCCCTTTTCCCAAAAAAATGAAATTGAGAAAATGGTCCAGGAACTCCTTAATGCAGGCGTTATCCGCCCAAGTACGAGCCCCTACTCTTCTCCAGTGGTCATGGTCCTGAAGAAAGAAGGTTCTTGGTGAATGTGTCCTGACTTCCGTGCCCTCAACAAACTTACCATTAAAGACAAATTTCCCATTCCTATCATTGATGACCTCCTGGATGAATTGAGTGGCGCCTAATTCTTTACTAAACTTGATCTTCGTTCGGGCTACCACCAGATATGTATGAAAGAGGCAGACATTCCCAAGACTGCCTTTAGAAATCATGCGGGCCACTATGAGTTTTTGGTCATGCCCTTTGGCTTGTGTAATGACCCCTCCACCTTCCAAAGCCTCATGAATCATGTCTTCTATCCTTTTCTACATCATTTTGTCTTAGTTTTCTTTGATGAAATCCTTATCGATAGAAAAACTTGGACAGACCATCTTTCTCATGTGGATTGAGTTCTTCATCTACTCTCTCAGCACCAACTTTTCCTGAAACAGTCTAAATGTGCTTTTGTCACCTCAGAATTAGAGTACTTGGGTCATCTGGTTGGAAAGGACAATGTCAGGGTGGATCCTAAAAATATTGAAGCTATGCAAGACTGGCCTCACCCAAAGACTCTCAAAATATCATGGATTTCTAGGCTTAACAGGTCATTACTGCAAGTTTGTTAAGAATTATGGAAAGATTGCAGCACCTCTCACTGCTCTCCTAAAAAAGAACTCTTTCACTTGGATCCCAGCCACTGCTCAATATTTTCAAACCTTGAAGATGGCCACGTGCACCACTCTAGTCCTGGCCCTTCCTTATTTCACAAATACCTTTGTCTTGGAATCTGATGCTTTAGGAAAAGCAATTGGTGTTGTCCTTATGCAAGAGGGTCGGCCTTTGGTCTTTCCCAGCAAGCAACTATCTGAAAGAAATCTGGGCAAATCAATCTATGAAAATGAAATGTTGGATATTATGCATGTCGTTGATCTATGGCGCCCTTATTTATTCGGGCAATGCTTCCAAATTAAGACAGACCATCAAAGCCTCAAGTATTTTCTGGAACAACGCATTTCCTCTCCAGAGCAACAAAAATGGGTGACTAATCTATTTGGATATGATTATCAGATCATTTACAAGAAAGGAAAAGACAATGTGGTTGCGGATGCACTTTCTCGAAAATATGAATATGAAGGATCCCTTTTTTCTCTTTCCTTCATTGTACCAAATTGGCTCCAAGTCGTTCACCAGAAATGGATACAAGATCCCAAAAGTTCGCATCTGATTCAACAATTGCAGTCCAATGCTCCAGCTTCCCTAGGGTACTCTTGGCTCCATGATGAGATTTGATACAAAGGTTGTTTGTATTTAAGTAAACAATCAAAGCTTAAATCCATGATACTTTATGAGCTTCATGCTACACTCACAGCGGGGCACTCAGGGTTCACCAAAACCTACGACAGGTTCAAACGTTATTTTTTCTGGGATGGTATGAAACAGGGCATTCATAATTTTGTCGCTGAATGTGATGTGTGTCAATGCAACAAGGGAGAAACAGTCAAATCTTAGGGCACACTACAACCACTTTCGATTCCACCTGCTATTTGGAGGGATATCTCTATGGATTTTATTACAGGCATACCCAAATCGGAAAATAAATCAGTCATCGTGGTGGTTGTTGATCACCTTTCCAATTATGCTCATTTCTATGCTCTTCAACACCCATTTACAGCATCCATGGTGGCTCAAATTTTCATGGATCAGATCTTCAAGCTTCATGGCATGCCCCACTCTATTGTTTATGATCGTGACCCAATTTTCACAAGCAATTTTTGGCAAGAATTATTCAAGCTACAAGGCACCCAATTGCATCTCAGCACATCTTATCATCCCTAGACTGATGGTCAAACGAAAGTTGTCAACAAGTGTTTGGAAACATATTTGAGGTGTTTTTCCTTGGAAAAGAAAAATTAGTGGGCTCAATGGTTACCCCTAGTTGAATGGTGGTACAACACTTCATACCATGCAGCTACACGCGTGACTCCTTTTGAAGCAGTATATGGACAAAAGCCACCTTTAGTTATCTCATACCGACTGGGTGTCTTGAAGGTCCAGGCGGTTGACCAGACACTTACAGCTCGAGAGGTTATTCTCCGTACCCTCAAAGAGAATTTGTTCATGGCACAGAATCGCATGAAGCAACAAGCAGATCAAGGTCACTCTGAACGTCAATTTACAAAAGGGGATCAGGTGTTTCTTTGATTGTAACCTTACAAGCAAAATTCCCTCAAGGCCGAGCATTTTCAAAAGCTAGCGCCCAAATTTTATGGTCCTTATACCATTCTCAAGCATGTGGGACAGGTGGCCTATCAGTTAGCTTTGCCCAGTCATTCAAAGCTACATCCTATTTTTCATGTTTCATGCTTAAAGAAGGTGATTGGAACTAAGTGTGAAATTCAAACCAACCTTCCCGAGTTAGCCGAAGAAGGATCCATTTGGCTATAGCCACAAGTAGTTTTGGACCAGTGTGAGTGTCGTCTGCATCAGAGAACCATCAAGGAAGTGTTAGTCCAGTGGAAAGATACAACTCTAGCAGATGCCACTTGGGAACCAGCTACCATTCTGCAGCAATTTCCACATCTCAAGCCTTGAGGACAAGGTTGTTTTTAAGGGGGAGGGCATGTTAGGGTCCTAACCCGAACATAGGTAGAACAATATATTCAGATGTAATAAAGGTCAATATCAATAAGGCCTTGCAATAAAATAGAATAAGTCGAATGTAAGAAGACCTAATAGAAGCTTCTGCTTCTAAAAGGATCTTCCTCTAGATGCTTCTTTTGATAGACATATTTAGTATAAATAGGAGTCGAGGGTATGAGAACCCTAGCTTGGATATTATTGTAATAGAGCTCTACTCAACTGGAGGTTTCCCCCTCGAAGAGGCCCATGAACATTGCATTCATAATCAAATTGTTATTTATGTTGTTATTCTTATATCATTTCAGTGCTATGGTGGTGATTGTTCTGGTTATATTGATGTTATTCTACCATTTCTAGCATTTTATTTCTGTTTTGCAAACTTTTTATATCTGGTATATTACAAAAAGTTTATAAGGTCTTGAGGCATCATGTGTCTAACTTGAAAAGAGGGGATTTAATGCACTTGTTTAAATGGTTCTTTGATTAAATGTGGCTTGCTTGGCATGATTCATGTGACTTGTGGACTCTTGGAGGGTGTACTTGTTTGTCTTTGCAGGACCTTGCCTGGTGGAATATTTTTATGAAGGGACTAGGTCACTTGGACCTTCATAGGGGTTTGAATCCCACTTGATGGATGATGTGTGCCCACTCATTGAGGGCTTGAGAAAATGAATGTTTCCCTTGGAGGGACCTAGACGACATGTGAGGATGACATTGATACCCTTTACAACTGAACGTTGGCTTTTGGAGGCATAGGACATCACATCCTAGCCCTTGGCGGCATCTTGGATGTTGGGGTTATGATGGTTTTTGATAGATCTAGAGGTGGTGTGATTCATTTTGGAGGAAAGAAGATCTGTGACATACACTCTAGCACATGATGACATGACACATGGCCTTTGGAGGCCAAGCAACTTGCTCTTTGAGGCTCAACGTATCACCTTTATCCCAATGTTAGCCCTTTAGGACATGACGTCATCATCAATAGTGATTTATTTTGTGTAAATTTTAACTTTGTAAATTGTAAAAAGGAGAAATTATAGGGTCAGCCCTCTTTTATTTTGTTGTTGACATTTTAAAGTGGACAAATAGGTTTAGGTGACCTCATATAAATAGAGGTCACCTCAATTTCATTTTATAATCATCACTTGAGAATTACATAAGACTCTTGGCAGAAATTTTCACCCTACTTGGGTAACTCTATCTCTCTTGTATTTGGTGCAAATGGATGATTTTACTTGTCTATTGGTGAAGGAAGGCTAGCGACTTCTATTGATGTTTTTTTATTGGAAATTGTGGTGGAATATTCTTGATAAGTAAGGGTTTTTCATGCTATCTCTTGTATTAAGTAAGAAATTTTTGCAAATTTGTATGTTTTCTTCTTCATTTCAAGGTTAATTTTCCAAACCCTTGGAAGAGTAAAAGGGCATACACCCTCCGTAAATATATATCTTTTGTTGTCATTGAAAAGGCTATTGCAAAGGTTGTTACAAGGAGTAAAAGGGTTTACACCCTTGTATATTTACCTTGATAAGGTTTGTTTACTCTAGGGAGTAAAATGGATTACACCCCTAGAGGAGTAATAAACCCTAGCTCATAAACAAGAGACCACGTAACCCAATAGATAAGGCACTAATATTTTTACCTTGGATATTGATTATTGTGCATTGGTAAACATGATTTCAAGGAGATTGAATTATTCAATTTTGGAATTTAATTCGACATGCTTTAAGTTATCGTACACCCTAAGGGCGTCTTCATTTTCCAAGTGATCTAGTTGTTGTAATAAAATTTTAGCTACATCCAATAGGGTTGCATCAAACTCTCTCTTTATTCACTCTTTACTCTCTCTTATATCATTAAAATTTACTTGCAAGCTACCATAATTGATCTGCTAGATAAATGTTATTTTTTGGGTGGATTGTTTGTGGATTTTAGTGGTTAGTACTTCTTGTTGTAGCAAAGGTTTTCTATAGTCATAAATATGTTACAAAATCTTGTTGATAACACTTAATAACAACCCC
>JASDQU011029441.1:18395-28725 GCA_032191745.1 Picea mariana
ATATATATATATATATATATATATATATATATATATATATATATATATATATATATATATATATATATATCAAGGTTTCATGTTGATTCCCTATTAGTTTTGAGGCTTTGATCATCATATATTGTCTTGTTCTAGGCAAGGATAGCATTGCTTTGGAGGTAAACAACATTTCCAACCATCTACCATTTTGTGAGACCTTCCCTCAAACCTCATTTTCATCCTTGACCTTGACCTATAGGGTCACTCTTCAATCACTTTCCATCTTCCATCGCAATCCCCCTAGGGTAATCCAGGAATCCTCCCTTGTGTTTGATTTATCCTTCACTAAAACAAGGGGGACATCTATTAAGCTGACAGTGATAGTTGTTCCCAGTTGTGTCACACATCCATGGATTGGGTTGGGCCTTTCCAAAACTACATATTGTGTAATAACACTTCTAACAAAGGTGAGGAAACCACCAATGGGGACAAATGGAATCCAAGGTACTGCATGAATCCCAACGTGTGAATAATTTTCTTTCCATCGAACACAAGGGAAACCACTCACTCAGTGACCAATGATGGAATGTCATCTGTTGAGCACAAGGTCACCTATAAATGACGTAAATAGGATCAGGGTGTGACTCTAGGTCAAATTCTCAGAGAAAATTGTCGTAGTAGATAAGAGCTTAACCCGCCAATAGGAAGTCAATAGGAACCCTCTATACTAGCACGAGTATAGGACAAATATACTCTTGATTATGAGATGTACTTGACATAGCAAAAGTCTGACTTGCAAAGTCAAATAATTATGTGGAATGGCCAACACAGGCTAAAACTTCCTCTCAACAAAAACATGACACAATATGTGACTTAGGCAGCATGGACTGAAAATGAACAATTGACATAAGTCTGTGATGTAGGAGGCAATGACAAACTCTCCATGGTGACTGGAAGAATAACCAGTCGAAGGAGTAAAAACTCTATGTAACTGGATTAGTTTTCTAAAGCCATACTAAACCCAAATTGTTGATACTGGAGTCAAATCTTTGTGGTTTGTTCAAAGGTGACTCGACTACTACCAATAACAATGAAGAAGACTCATTCCCATGCTCTTTTTTTGTTATTTGATTTTTTTTCCTTTTTCATATTGGAAAACCTAAAAAGGAATAAAAGAATGCTAAAATACATGGAGGAAATGAGTGTCGTGGGAAATCAAACTAGTCTCAAGTGCATGGAACATACCTATGCTCAAATATGAAAGGAAGCATGTGTGGGATATCGACACTCGGGGGAATATTTCCTCCTAGGATACATGTGTCAAATTGCAACAAAAAAAATATGCAAGGCTAGAAAATGATGAGAATGCATAAGGAAGTGGCTAAGCAAGAACAAATTGAAACCGACATTAGGCTCAAAAGAGTAAGTAGCGGAATACAATGTAGTATTACAACTTAACACATAAATGAGGAAGCCCCACAAGTATTGGCCAAAAAAATTATTTAGAAGAAGATATGAGGCTTCAACACAAAGTCATGGTAAGACTAAATAGGGTTTTCAAGCCTATCAAAGTACTTCAGCATGGGCACCAAACTGTGAACAAGGTTTTAACTAGGGAACCCATGGATGGTAGGCTCTACCACATGAATTACAACACTTCTAAACAACAAATAAGGTTCTATGTCGCAACTAGATGGGGTCGATCCTAAGGCCAAATGAACCATGAAACGGATAATGGAAAAATGCATGGAGGGGAAAATCTAACCTATATGCCAATTTCAAGATCATTACCTATCAGAACGAATCGAGATGACAAAAAGGCACGAAGAAAATTGTCTTCAAATTATTGTTTATAAGACCAACAACACTCACCCATGAGTTAATAAATCTAATATATAAATCGTTGATAATAACATGTGCTATGGAATACAAAACTTGAAAGCAAGAAAACCTAAAAGTATGTTATGTACAAATCACCACACAAATTTGTGGCTTATGCATAGTACTTCTCTAAGTAGATCCCATTGCTAGGCTCAAAACAAGGGTTTCTTTGGTAACCAGGCTGTAAAGCTTTTAGTTCAAGAAGAGGTATAAAATACATAATAATATCTTCAAGAATAGCCTCTTCTGAAGGAAATTCAACATCCAAAAAGTCAGGACTCGACGATACACACATACCAGGGCTCAAGGCCTCACAAACAGTAAGATCAAACTCAAGCAGAAACCCAAGATCACTTAGGCCAATCGGGGGAAGAAAAGGCTCCCATGCCCCCATTGGATGTAATACCTGATCAATTGTAGATACCTTATCTCAAGAAGGCCAACATAAATATAAAGGATCCTTCTCAAAAGAAATTGAACACTAAGGATAAGATTCCACCTAATTCACATGTTGTCGGGAAGATTCTACATGAACAATAGGAACATACAAAGAGGAAACCTGATCTAAAGCTGAACTAGGATGGTGATTATCAAATGAAAGATGATCAAGAGTGAAAATGCTTCCATTTTGAGGAAAACGTATCACATGAAAGAGCATAGACACCACATCATTCATAGCATAAACATAATCACTCCCAAGAAGTATATTGATGTCTAAAGAGCCTGAAACTACTAATAGATCGACTAGAATAGTCTTCCTGCCTAAAGTGATAGGTAACTGAGGAATAATCCCCAAACATTCACTATGTCTTCTATTGAAATCAAACAGATCACCGGTAGCTGACACAATCTCGGGAGAACCCAAAGATTTCCAAGTCGAGGAGGATAAAATACTTGCGGAGGCTCCTTCATCTACAACACATCGGTGAATTCTCGTTGAATTAACTTTAACCATTATATGAAAAGGTATAAAAGAAGGAAGTTGAGGCTCAAAAAGATCTTTCCAATCAAAGGAAACCATCCTAGGACTTGGAGGGAGCATACTAGAAGAGAGTGGAATGCCCTTTTCTTCAAAATGTATTGAATTGAACACACTAAAGACATAGTTGAAAGATGTGTCACTCCCCAAAAGGAGAGTGGGATCGGTCAAATATTACATCAGCAATATCACTTTGAAAGACTCATCACTCTCCAAGAGAAGAGTGGGATCGACCGAATATTGCATCAACGAGATCACTTTGGAAGACTTGACACTCTCGAATAGAAGAGTTGGATCAACTGAAGGTTACATCAGTGAGATCAATTTGGAATACTCTTCACTCTCCATTAGAAGAATGGGATCAGCCGAAGATTGCATCGGTATGACCACTTCCTCAACCACTAGTTGAATAGGTTTTTGGGAAACCGAAGATGACTCAAAACTAGAAGAATCGTCAAACAAAGACCATAGTCTTCATACCACATGAATACTAGGCACATGTGAGTAAGGTGATATCCCTTGCAAAGATTACAAGGGAACTTGGGTTGACTTCCTATTTGTCTAGGATTTTCAACAGTATCAATACCCCCAACATGACTTGCAGTGGTTGGTGACATGCTCCCAGCATGATTTGTAGAGGTTGGATGAATCACAGATGTTGTTGACATCTCTCCAACATGACTAGAAGAGGTTGGTTTCATGCTCCCAGCATGACCTACAGAATTTGGTTGCTGGTATCCAACATTACTCGAAGAGGTTGGTGACCTGATGCCCATATGACTTGCATTGACTGGACTTTTTCCCCAGCATGAATCACAAAGGCTAGTGGTTTTCCTCTAGCATTACTAGTAGAGGTTAGGTGTTGATCTCCAACATGAATAACATGGGTTGGTTACTTGATGCTAGTATGACTTGTAGTGACTAGAATTTCTCCCCAGCATGTCTCATAGAGGTTGGTTTCTTGATGCCAATATGACTTGTAGTGACTGGAATTTTTCCCCCAACGTGAATTGCAATGGATGGTTGCAAATATCTAACATGACTCACAGAGGTTGGTGAAATAATTTCAGTATGACTCACAATGACTGGACTTGTTCCCCTAGCATGATTCGTAGAGGTTGGTGACAGGTCTCCAACATTACTCGCAGAGGTTGGTGACTTGATACTGTTAATGTTTAAGTTATTATTAGAGTTCTTTGCATTTCAATAAATAACAATAGCATAAAATAGAACCAATGAGAAATACACAATCACAAGAGACACATCATTTATCCTGGGAAACCCTCATGGGGGAGAAAACCCAGCAAAACTTCCTTATTATAGATAGCCAATAAAATGCCAAGAGATAACTCAAACAAATACAGAAATTCCTCTCCCAAGGATCCGCCTCTCTCTCTCTCTTATTCAATTGCAGCTCTGAAACTTGTCTCTCAATGAACAAGTGAGTGTGTGTCTAACTGAGGTGCTAGCCTACTTATTTATACAACACTGGCACGTGTGGAGGTGTCTTTTCGCTGGCAGGGCCGAATTCTCCTTCTGGGTGGTTATAACCACCTTTAGTATATTTTGGGGCCTCTTTAATATCTTTTGGGGCCGACTTCTTCTTCTGCCTATTACAATTATATTTTGACCAATCCGCAAAGGGTGATTTGGTCCTTTACAATATTTGACATGGTCAATCCAAAATGGGGATTGATCCAATGAATAATATATCAATAATAATTAGAATACACTTTGCAGTTACATTATTTTAACACTCCCCCTTAACAAGAAGGGTATTCTATAACAGCATAAGGCGAGAGAGAGGATTTCATCATCAATAGCATCAGGAGGACAGCATCATAAATATCATCTTGGAACATTGACTGGTGTATCTATAAATCATCGGAATTTTTCTCATCGGAAGCATCGTCATTCTCAAAGGAATTCAATCATCATCTGCATCAATATGGATTAGTATAAAACTAATACATCATCATCACAGAAAGAGGTCATCTCATCATCACAATACTGGATTGGCTTTACATCACAACTATCAATCTGGGAGCACAGTACTCGTCTTGCTTTACGTCACAGCAGTCAAGCTGGAAGCAAGATACTCGTCTTGCTTTGCGTCACAACAATCAAGCTAGAAGCAGGATACTCATATTTCTTTACGTCACAGCAATCAAGTTGGAAGCAATATACTAGATTGGCTTTACATCACAGCTATCAAGCTGGAAGCATAGTACTAGTCACATCTCATCTCATTGTCTTGCTTTACATCACAGCAATAAAGTTGGAAGCAAGATACTAGACTGGCTTTACGTCACAACTATCAATATGGAAGCACAGTACTAGTCACATCTCATCTCATCGTCTTGCTTTATTTCACAGCAATAACGTTGGAAGCAAAATACTAGACTAGATTTACATCACACTTATCAAGCTGGAAGCATAGTACTAGTCACATCTCATCTCAACGTCTTTTTTTACATCACGGAAATAAATATGGAAGAAATATACTAGACTCGAAGCACAGTACTAGTCACATCTCATCTCAACACTACTCCCCCTTTCGAGGAAGGTCCTTTCGGACTATACCAAGCTTATCTCGAAAGTGCTCAAACTTTACATGAGATAGAGGCTTGGTCAACACATCGAAAAATTGTTCATCTGTGCTAACGTACTGGAGATTTATGTCTCCTCTCTGCACCATGTCACGAATGTAATGATATCGGATCTCTATGTGCTTCGACCTGTCATGGAATNGTGGTTTCTTCTGTCTCTAGGTCAAATAGACCGGTCAACAACTTATGAAGCCATATAGCTTCATAGCTAGCAGAACACGCAGCAATGTATTATGCTTCCATTGTACTGAGAGCAATGCTGGATTGCTTCTTACTCTGCCATGAGATCATGGCTGACCACAAACTAAAACAGCATCCTAAAGTGCTCTTCCTATTAGAAACACTTCCAGCCCAATCTGAATCAGTGTACCCACTCAATGTGAAATCATGATCTCCATCATAACTGCGACCACAATCTAATGTACCCTTAAGGTACCTCATCACATGTTTTGCAGCCACTAGGTGAACATGTCTAGGTTCTACCAGAAAATGACTCAAGGTGTTCATGGAAAAACAAATATCTCGTCTGGTGTTTGTCAGGTACATCAGCGATCCAATGATCTGTCTATATAGCGTGGCATCAATCAATTCTGATGAAGTGTCGACCAGCAGCTTCATCTTCATTTCCATGGGTGTAATCATGGACTTGCACTCTAACATGTCGAATCTCTTCAAGATTTCAACTGCATACTTCTCTTGGTTAAGGAAGATCCTCTCTGGAATCTGCCATACCTCAAGACCTAAGAAATAATGCATTAGGCCAAGTTGTTTCATCTCAAATTCTGAGGCGAGCCTCTTCTTACATTCAGTGATGAGATTTTCTTCTCCAATTAAGAATAAGTCATCCACATGCAACAATAATATCATTGGCTCATTGTTCATAAACTTGAAGTAAAGGTTAGAATCTTCTTTACTCTTAGTGAAGCCCAAGCTCATCAGGAAACTGTCTATCTGGCCATACCAAGCTCTAGGAGCTTACTTTAATCCATAAAGAGTCTTCTTCAGCTTATAGACATGAGACTTCCTATCTTCAACTTCAAATCCTTGAGGTTTCTCTATATACACTTCTTCTTCGATGACACCATTTAGAAAAGTTGTCTTTACATCCATCTTGTGTAACTTCCACTTCATCTTAGATGCAAGGGTTATGATGGTTCTGATGGAATTGTATCTGGCTACAGGAGTGAATGTCTCTTCGTAGTCAATGTCTTCCTTTTGAGAAAATCCATGAGCAACAAATATTGCTTTATACTTCTCAATACTTCCATCAGCAGCATGTTTTATTTTGAAGAGCCATTTGGAAGATACCACATCCTTGCTCTTCGGTCTGGGAAATATTTCCCATACATCATTCTTTATTATGGATTGGTATTCTTCTGTCATGGCATCTACCCATTCTTTCTTCTGAATGGATTCTTCAAAGAAAGTAGTCTCTTTCTCTAGGAGATCACACATCAAAGCCATATAACTGGAGAATGGCTTAGGTCTCTTCACCTATCTCATGGTTCCTTCGGGAACACCACACTTCTCTCCATATTGAATAAGATATCTTGTCCAAGCGGTATTTCTTTTATGGAAGATCGTCATCTCAGGAGGTTATTGAAATTCTACTATGTCGTGATATTCTAGAATTTTCTCATCAAGGGAAGTTACGACTTCCCTCACCGGTTTTGTAGCTCTGGGAACCTCCCTCACTGATTCTACAACCCTGGGGATTACAGGTTACTCTTCATATACTTATTCAAGCTGGCATCTTCTTGATTTCTTGAGCGTTGCATCTTCATCACAGGTCACATCCCTATTGATCTCAGTGTGATGGTAACCTGGTATATAAATCCAGAAGGCCTTGGAGACATCATAGTATCCCACAAATATTCCCTTCTTTCCTGAGGGTTCCATCTTGTTTCTCTTCTCTTTCGAAATATGTATAAATATTGGGCAGCCAAATATTTTGAGATGGCTTACCTCTAGTTTCTTTATGGTGAAAATCTCTTCCGGGGTCTTGAACCCAAGTGCACTATGGGACAAACAGTTTTGCACATATATGGTTTTCATTGTTGCTTCTGCCCATAAGCACATTGGAAGATCTTTATCATGGATCATGGTCTTCCCAGCTTCCATTATCGTTATGTTCTTTCTTTTAGCTACACCGTTTTGTTGAGAATTATAGGGAGTGGTGAGCTCCCTCTTGATCCCAACATCTTTGCAGAAGTTCACAAACTCGTTTTGAGGTGTATTCTCCTCCATTATCTGACCTGAGTATCTTGATCTTTCTTTCAGAAAGATTCTTTATCAAGGCTTTGAATTCCTTGAATTTTTCACTAATGGAGGATGATGGAATTGGGCCACACACATCTGAATGAATGAGCTCTAGGACTCCTTCTTCTTTGGTGTCTCTCTTTAGAAAAGGGTTCTTGATGTTCTTCCCTTGTGCACTTCCATTGCACACACCTTCATGGTCAACCTTGAGTTCTAGTAGACCTGTGTCATCTTTGCATACATATGGTAGCACCTTGTAGTTGATGTGGGCTAATATAAAATGCTAGAGTTCACATAGATTCTCAATGGCGTGGGTCATGGAAGCTTCTGAGTGACCCTTTATCTTATACAAGACACCTTCTTCTTTTCCAATGATGATTGCTTCATTTACGGTTTCTCCTTTAGTATGTTGCCTTTTGCAACCTTCACTATAGCTTCCTCAAGGTTGTTACCTGTGACCTGGAACAAGGTCAACAAAACAGCAAGCAAGAGTAATATCCTTTTGATAATATGAAGCAATAACACGAACAATCATCACAGTAGCTCCTTTGGAGCTATCACTTGTAATTTGTCTGAAGAAAAGATTAAAGGTAAGGAATACAATACAAAATGAGGTCAACACTCTCATAGTGTTGTGATCAAACATTCCTCCATGGGAACTTGGAACTAACACACGAGGTTTCTCCTGGGACCTGGAGCCTTGTCCTCAAGAATGAGTGCTTTCCTTACTTCCAAGTCTCCTTCATTCAAGATGACGAGTGTTTTCTTCAACCTGTCTTCTGTACTAAGACAATATGTTATCTTGAGAGAAGTTTGGGTTAAAGGATGAGCTCTATGATCTCAAATTTTAATCCATCTAATACCTTGACTCAGATTTTGATCAAAGGTTAGAATGATGGTCATGCAACACTAATCAAAATAATGTCATAACAAAAAGGTGCATATCAGAATAATCACACCTGGGTTGCATCATTCCTCTGAATGTGTTGGATCTTGATATCCTTCTAGATACATGACAAGAGATCCCTTCTCCTACAAATACTCTTTAAAATTTAAACATTTAAACATATGTGAGTACATACCTCTGATAGCATTTGCAGGTAGTGGCTCCATCTAGTAGCAGCGGTAATCATTACCAACTCTTAAGAACTTCAATGGTGACTGCAACTGGTACTACGGCTGCAACTGCAACTGCAACTGGTTTTGAGACTGCAACTGCAACTGCAACTTAGGGTTTTATGAGGAAACCCTAATTTTTCAAACTTTGAATTTTGAAATTTTCATCCAGGGGATAGATGCGTTGAGCTGAGGTGAGTAAGTTGGTGCAGTTAGATTCCTAAAAATCCAACTTTCACCCCCTCAAACTTGACCAGCGTATTTCTGGACTAGTGCTTCTGGTTTTCTGGTACTTCTTGTACTCTGGTACTTATGGTACTTTGGTTTTCTGATTTTTTGGTACTATGTGAAAACTAGGGTTTCACTTTCTAGGAGATCTAACCACTGAAAAGTTGTGTTGAGGATGCCAAAGTGATACTTGATGAAGGGTGCACTTTTCTATATGGTTTTAGGGAGGAAATACTTCACCAACAAAAAGCCCTAATTTGCATGTACAGTAACAGTGACGTTTTTCACTTTCTCTTGTGAAAGAGGCTCTCTTCAGCTTAGCTCTGATACCAGTCCAAAAATCCGCAGGTCAGATTTGAAGGGGGAAAAGTTGGATTTTCTCATATCCAAACACACCAGGCAGCTCGCCTCAACCAAGCGCATCTCCTGGTAAGTTCAAATTTTGATTTTGAGCACTTTCATTTTTTGGTCATTTTCCTAGCTCCAAGTAAAGATGTCTGCAAGAATTAAGCTTGTTGACAAGTTAGAAGGAGTGGAAAACTTTCATGCCTGGAAGTATAGGATTGGCCTCATTCTTGAAGAGAATGACCTAGCAAGATTCATCAAGGAAGAATTACCGGAACCCAATGATGCCGCAGAAAAGACAAAGCATCAAAAGGACACAATAAGGGCCAAAATAATCATTGCAGATTCAATCATGGACCATCTGATCCCTTATGTGTCATCCAAGAAGACCTCAAAAGAAATTTTCGATGCCTTGACCAGACTATATGAAGGAAAGAACATAAACCAGAAGATGAATCTTAGAACTCAACTGAAGAATACAAGGATGCAGAAAGGAGAAATGAGTCAGGAATACTTCTCCAGAATCTTGGAATTCAAAGAATAGCTAGAAGCTATTGGACATACCATAGATGAAGACGAACTCATAATGACGGCACTAAATGGTCTTACAATACCTTGGGATGCTTTCATCTAGATGATATGTGCCAGAAAGGAGAAACTGAAGTTCGACAGCCTATGGGAAGAATGCATCCAAGAAGAAACAAGAGTAGCGAATCATGAAGCGCTACTAGCTAGGGATGATGATCAAGCCCTAGCCACCCACACCAAAGGAGGAAGGAAGAAACCCTACTTCAAAAGGGAGACTCGTAGAGAGCCTCAACCATAAAACAAATCCAATAACAAAGAATCTCATCCAAGGAGATTTCAGAAGAAAGGACAACGCAAGGAAAGAGATCTCTCATCTATACAATGCTATCATTGTGATAAGATGGGA
>JASDQU011029441.1:31172-55509 GCA_032191745.1 Picea mariana
GATGTATACCTCGCTTCTGACCTAGTTGTTAGACGTAAAGCAAGATGTGACTTGCACTGAGCTACCAGCTTAAAAGTTGTGACATAGAGCCAGTCTAGTACTGTGATGGGCCAGCCTAGTGTTGTGATGAGGTATCATTTTTTATACTAATACATATTGATGCAGATGATGATGGCATTCCTTCGAGAATGACGATGTTGTCGATGAAGAAAAATTCCGATGATTTATAGATACACCATCCAAGATGATATTGATGATGTTGTCCTCCCACCTGATGTTGTTGATGATGTTGTCCTCTCTCTCTCGCATGATGTTGCTAAAGAATACCCTTCTTGTTAAGGGGGAGTGTTGAAATAATGTAACTACAAAGAGTATTCTTATTATTATTGATATTTTATTCATAGGATCAATCCCCATTGTGGATTGATATTGTAATAGGACCAAATCCCCTTTTTTGGATTGGTCAAATGACAATTGTAATAGGCAGAATAAGAAGTCGGCCCCAACAGTTAATTAAGAGACCCAGAAATATAATAAAGGTGGGTTTACCCACCCAGATTGAGAAGTCGTCCCTTTCAATGAAGAGATACTTCACATGTGCCAGAACTTGTATAAATAAAGGAGGCTAGCACCTCATTTGAACATAACTCACTTGCTCAGTTTGAGAGACAAGTTCTGATCTGTTACCGGCAAAGGAGAGAGAGAGTGGCGCATATCTTGGAGAGGACTTTCTGGTTTAGCATAGAGATCTCTTGGCATTGTATTGGCTATCTATATTAAGGAAGTTTTGTTGGGTTTTCTTCCCCTAGAGGGTTTCCCAAAATAAGTGTTGTGTCTCTTGTGAATGTGTATTTCTTAGTGATCTTGTTCTTGTGTTGCTATTATCTATTTAAATGCAAAGAACTATAATAATGGCATAAACATTAACACAAAGATGGATTTAAAAACTTTGTTTTCCATTCAAATTTAAGGCCTTACCAACCTCTTATAGGCCACAAAACGTTTTGGGACCAAACTCCCCAAAATAGCCAAACCATGGCTTAAAAAAGGCTGAAAAACAAGCAAACAAATCACTTTTCTGGAGGTGTACGTGACTGTCTTCACTATAGGTCACGTATATAAGCTTATTTGCACACCCTAGATAATTGTAAGGAGTGTTTATAAGCTCTATATGCTCATTTTCCTTCTACAGGGAGTGTATGTACATGCTTTGGCCTTCTACAGGGGGCATATATGACCCAACACTTACATGTATGTTTGCTTTTGTTGTCAAAGGAAAGGGTGCATATACTTGGAAAAAATTGGAAAATTAGGTCTAAATCTCAAAACAAAAACGGAAGTAGAGAGATCAAAAGAAAGCAAAAAAAGAATGGAAACCAAAAATCAAATCCAAGAATGACTCAGAATGATCAAAGCATCAAATAACCTTGTTTTTCTTTATAATTGAACTCATAAAGCAACATCAATGGAGTCTTAAAGTCCCAAGAGATACCCCAGACACCTGGCCCAAAAAATTTCATGCAAAAATTATTTGAAAAAATCCTTTATCGAATATGTACACACTTGTCTATATTGGCTAGGCGTGTATATCTACGCAATTGTGAGCATTAGCATGGTTCATACATACCTAGAAATCTCAAAAAGAGACAGTAAAATGCAACATAAAGGCTCAAGTGAAACAAAAAAAGACTCAAATGATTATAAGTTATCAATCTAAGTACAAATGATAGTCTTAAACAAAAGAAAAACACTTCAATCAAGAAAACAAAGACAGAAACCCATAAACAGCCTCACTATGGAGAAAGATCCCTAGTATGGTCACCGGTTCTACTTTCGGGGAAAATACCCTAAAGTGGTGGGCTATACTGCAATGTACCAATTACCATATAGAAATAAATTCCCAAAAATAGCATGCAGCAAAGATACAATAATTGATTTCAAAAGGAATAACTAACTATTGGGCATAAGAGAAATATTGACTCACCCTGAATCCTACGGTTGATGTCATTCTCTATTTTCGTAGTCTCTATTTGGTTAGAGACGGTTGAGTACAGGTAAAAGGAGTTAGGCAACTAAATAAACCCATAACTCAACATTTAATTAAGCATAAATATATATTTTTAATCATTTTCTGACATGTACACGACTATCCCTTTAGTGACCAACGTGTACGCAATTACCATAAATGTGAGGGCATGTACATCTTCTAGAAATAGGTTTTTTGGAAGGTCTCAAGGAGGTATGGGGAACAATATTATGTAAATAGGATATGGATTAGGCCAACAAGGTTTCCAAATCTTCAAAATTGGAATTTGATGTTATAGCAGTAAGTGATGTTGGAAAACATCCCAACATGTGTAACAGAAGAAGAGAATGAAACTCTACTCCGAGAAATCAGCGAAGAGGAAATTTCTCAAGCCATTTGGGGTCTTTGACAAGACAAAGCCCCTAAGCCAGACGAATTCTCCATTCACTTTTTTAAATTCATCTAGTAAACAATCAAATATGATTTGAAAAGAATGTTAAACTATACTCTAAGGAAAAAAAAAAAAAGAGGTTGGTAGTTCTACAAACTCTACCTTCCTATCTCTAATCCCCAAAGAGATCAACCCTTCCAATTTTTTGATGTTCCAACTGATCTCTCTCTGCAACTTTGCTTATAAATTCCTTACAAAAATTATCGAAAACAGACTCAAACCTCTTCTCCCCAAGATAATATCTGAAAACCAAGGGGGTTTCATGTAAAATCAACAAATCATAGACAATATTGTTCTAGTTCAAGAGGCTATCTACTCAAGCCACTCCAACAAATAAAAAGGGATGGTTATTAAACTAGACATGGAAAATTCCTTCGACAGGGTAAGAAATTATTTTCTCTTTATTGTTCTCATAAAATTTGGGTTCTTAGAAGCTTCTATAGAATGGATTCAAGCTTGCATAGCCTCCCCATGGATAGTGTCAATGATAAATGGCATGCCGACTCAATTATTTAACTCTAGCAAGGGTTTGCGAGAAGGTCATCCCCTCTCTCCCTCCCTTTTTATCTTAATGGTTGTTGTGGATAAATTCATAAATATGGACATAGACCAATATCCCTAGTTTAGGCACCCAAAACTAGAACAAAACCAAACAGAATACACTCTTTTCCTTAGGTTCAAAAGAAACATAAAAGATAGAAGTTCATACCTTTTTAATTGTCATTTGTCCTCACAAGTTGTAACTCCAATTTATCGGTTAAATGATTCGTAAAAGTATAGATCTGCAAGAGGAACAAACAAAACAGTGAAAGCAACCAATATCTATATATATCATTAAACCTATGTAAATAGACAAGGAGAAATACACACAAATATCATTGGCATTCTTAGTTAGGAAAGGAAAATGTATCATTGTATTAAATAATTAGGAAACATCTTACAACCTATGCCTTGGCGTTGACAAGCTCCTTCCAGCAGTTCAATGCTTCAATACCCTCATAGCCTCCATAGATTCCATCATCACCACCCAAGTACTTTAGCACAACTAAATCTCTTAGGAACAAAGTGAGATTCACAAACTCTCAATTACAAATCTGGATCTATTCTCAATTCACCATAATCTCATTATTCCTCTATTCTTTCTTCTAGCCTTTCCCTTTAGAATATGCCTCCATTTGATAGATTGGAGAGAAATCCATGAGGAGGTTAGGATCTCACTAAATCAAGAGAGACAAGTGATATCCAAACCAATCGCCAAACAACTCATCATTGAAGTTTCTCTTCTAGAAGCTTCGAGAATTTCTTCATTTTTCCCACGTACGAAGGTTGTCTCACCCTTAAACCTAATCAAAAGGCGACATTGTTGCATCTTCCAGTGATTTGATGGGTGTTCTATATGCACAAAATCCCTCAATTAAATTGTCAACCTGGAGTAAGTAAACTTAGATTTGTAGCACTATATATGCCAAGGTAGAAAAGCTAGAGGAAGCATGATCTAACTAAGGAGATTGTCTAACTAAGGGTTAATCTACTTAAGCAAATACTATCAATAAGCAAACCCTATCAAGAAACTTGAACTATTTACCCTAAGCAACTTTTAAACAATGGGTCGACGGATTCTTCCTAAAGAATCAAATGAAAACCATACTTTGAACAATTTAACTTATTTAATCTAATGAGCAACATCAAGTAATCTTATTCGATCTATTCAACAACAACAAATTAATCTATTCAGTCTATTCAATCTAATGAGCATCAACAAGTAAGCAAATAATCAATCAAATAACTAACCTATGAAAACTTCTTCAGCAACTAAACTAATCAACAGGTAGCTAATCACAATTATTCAGCAAGTAAACTCTATTCTTAAGATAAAACTCATAATGACTTCTAATCTACAAAGGGAAATCTTAACCTACTTAATTAAAAACATCATGACAGAATTCAAAGATTAATCAAAAACTATTCTTAATCTACAATAACAAGAAACTTTAAATATGATGATTATGTCTTTGGTGCCTTATGACATCACAATGGCATTTAACGATTAGTGATAGCTCAAGAGGAATAAGTTCAATATTAACTTCTATGGAGAAATGAAAGGTATGAATCAAGCAATCTAACGAGATCTTAGTCATCATAGAAGAAATATTAATGATCCTGAAAATCGATGTGATCAATCAATTTCATATATCAATCATCAATGATAAGAAAACACTATTCTACTTAATTCAAATGCACTCCTAAGTAAATCTACAAGATTAAAAACTCGTAACTAAAAACTTAACTCAAACTCGAACTTCTAATTAGAATTACAATTTAAATCTAGAATCGAGATCTCATAAATTAAACTAATATAAATCCATTATTAAAAACTCAGATTGCAAGTTAAAATGCTTATAAAAACATAATTCAAATTCTACTTCTACCTTACCATACTACAACAAAATTGATAAGAAAACTAGATCCAGGAAAGCATGACTAAAACTGAGAATTAAATTAACAAAACACACACTATTGATCCATCGAAACTTTGTCAAAGAAGCTCTGTACTCTGTGTGAAATTAATACTTTGTTCTAGCTACTCTGTTTCAACCTACAGAAATTCAATTTAACATTTTTGCACGCAACAAGGTTAGTAGCTTGCAAGCCTATTTACTAATGATTAAAAGACACAGCATATTAACAATTATCTCCTACAAGCAACCTGCAAAAAGGAAATTTAAACAATTAAATGATGAACAACAAACACACAGCATGTAAAATGATAAAAACACATATAACAAAAAATGAAGGAAATGATAATTTCACAACTGAAATATACAATCTATCTATCTAATTATTCACCCAGAACACTGGTGGACCCCCTAGCAGGTCGTCACTACTCCTCAACAGTAAATCGTGAACTAAATCAACACAGTTCTGGCAATAAATTAAAAAATGCAGTCTTGCACAAGTTTGTGAAAATGTCTGAGTTATACAACAAAATGCATTCTAACAATTCTTGACAATTCCTAACACTTTGTCTGACCACTACTATGGTATTTATAACTATTACAATTCGAAAGGTCAACCACTAGAAGGATCGACCTCCTCTAAAAATGGTAAATTCCATTAAATACGCTATAATTGCCTTTGGCTTCTAAAAACTGAACGAGCCGCTCAATGATCAGCATAACTACTTGATCTAAAATGTCAAGATCTCAGTAGTTGGAGGCCACGAGGGTGAAAAAAACCCATGTCGTTGATTCGCCCAGCACAGGCTGCCAATATAACAACCACCAGCTCGCCCACGCTCCCAGTGCTGGATGCAGTGTCGGACACAGTGTCGGATGAAGTATCGGACGTAGTGTCGAATGGAGTATCGGATGAGCTACTGGATGGAAAAATGCATTGTGAATTTTCCCTGTGACACACAGATCGCAGATTATCTTTTCATAATCATTAAATCAAATCGATTTTAACTCAAAACCATCGTAAAACATCAATTGCACATACCTGGTACAAAGCTATGATGAATTGATATAAAATCCTTCAAAACTTCTTCAAAATGGTTAAATACACATATAAGACCGGTACAAAAAGGATTTAATCATCATCATAAATTAACCAAATCATGATCCCAACATTACCCCCACACCTAATATTTTGCAAGTCCCACTGCAAACAAAAATGAATTGCCCAATATGACTAGACTTATTGAGCAGGGGATGGTGGTCCCCACCTTGCGTGATGGAAGACCTCCCTACACTGTGTGAACTCGGGGATAACAAAGAGGTCAGCATAGGAGGATGGCTCATATAGTTTGGGCATGCTGACAGTGCGAAGGCGAGCAGAGGAGCAGAATTGGACAGAGGACGAGTGCAATTGGACAAAGGGAGATCGCAATTGGGAAGAGGATGAGCACAATGCATGAGTGAAATAAAAGTTTGGATATAACCCTCCTATTTTGAATGCACCCAAGGTGGAAACAGTTGAATTCATTGATGAATTCATCACACACGAGTTGCCATGTGTGAGCATGAGTGTGCCAATTTCGAATTCGAAGAGCATATTTTGGAGGAAATCATAATGATGAAGGATTTAGATCAATGTCCAAGTCTTCAACTTGGACATTTGATCATAAAAATGTTTACAAATTGTATCATTTAATTCTCAAATTCCATTTAACTAACTCATCATACAATTGAACAACCAAAATAAATTCAAATGATTCTTGGTTACCTGAAATCGTGGTCTTTTACTGTGTGTATGCACCTTGTCTAATCCTTCATATGGTGCATCATCTAGTCATCCATAGGGAACCCCATATGGTCTTTCAAATGTCACTCCATACGGCACTCCATATGGTATTCTTGTGTGTAATGAAATTTGTTCATCCTATAATGGATGTTTTATCCATATCACTTAGTCTTAAAACACTTTTGACAGTCATAGTGAATAGGAGCAAAGGCAGTATAAGGGTGTTCCATTATTATTCGCTTTGCCATCGTGCTCACACAATTTTCTCCTCTATCTCCCATATTATAAGGCATGTAATCACAAATCTGTAATGAACAGTTTGTAACAAAAGAAACAGTTAAGTGGTCTCTCAAGGAAATGTACAGCAGTTTATAACACACAGGCAATATTTAGCATTTCAAAATAAAATAACTGATGATATAATAGCATGTATCATGAAAACAATATACATAAATTTCTACAAAGATTCTACTTCTTCCAGGCAGTGTTATCATTTGTCAACTCATGAAACCCCTCCCCCACACCTAAGTATTGTGACACCTCACAATCAAATATATAGGAAACCAGTCAATTATCCCAATAGCTGAAGA
Source organism: Picea mariana (assembly GCA_032191745.1). NCBI lineage: Eukaryota > Viridiplantae > Streptophyta > Pinopsida > Pinales > Pinaceae > Picea > Picea mariana. Next base: position 38,482 of record JASDQU011029441.1, read on the forward strand.
TTTACAGCTTGTTAACTGTAGAGATAAATTTCACATATCGTTCTGATGAGACGGTTAGAATATGGCCCCACCTATAGGATAGAACATCCTACATATAGTTAAGAAGAGGTAGGCAAGAGAGTTTTGAGATAGTCTCAAAGTTAGTTCCCAATGGAAAATTTATGGAGTTCATTAACCTTAGCTTAACCATACATACTTTGTGTCAGCTTTGTCTACAAGTAATGTCATACATCAAGACAAGTTTAAGATTTAGGAATTTCTTTTTTGTGTGTGTCGGATTATCATCCTCGCTAGGTAGAATGCCCCACTGCCAGCAAGCCTGTTCAGTACTCCGATGGGTTTACCTAGTCATACCACATCCCGGTACCGGCTGCTAGCAGTTATGTTCAGTATCTCGATGGTTTAGCCTCTTACACCCTCAAAGACTGGCCCTCCATCTTTTAATATTTTAATATAAGATTGCTTTGTGCAAGAAGATGGGGGGACAACTCTAGAAAAAAAAAAAAAACTTTTTTCTTTTCTTTTTTAGATTGCGATGGTATTTGTGTTAGAGGATGACTCTCAATTATATATTCCTTAGTTATTGTCCTGATGTAAATGGCACTTAAGCGGACGTAGCCTATTGAAAGATATGATATAATCAATCATTTTTAGTGTGTAGTAGATGGTACCATTGGGAAAGAACAAAAAGGTATCCTTAGGCTCAACTCACTTTCTTCCTTTTTTTGATGTTTCCATGGCTAACCGCTAATCAGACCTCCTTTTTACTCTTTAATAAAGATACTTTACTCACTTACTCATGGTTCTTGGGGAAACTGTACGAGTGACCTCTAAGTTTGATGGTTACGGTATCACTTCCTTATATAGTGGTGAAGTCTTAAGAGCAGCTTCTTTTTAAGATTCATTGAGAAAAAGAAGATGAAAATCTTTGCAAAAATATGGCTAATTATAGCAACCCATTGTTCAATTGATGCTTGACAAATAACAAGGTTCAAATATAGCAATAACTTTTTTTGAAGAAATAGCCTTCCTTTAAATTTCCTTGAAATTGTATACTCCCGGTGAAATAAATACCTACGAAAATCTCTATAATTTTCTTATCAACAAAATTCAAAAATTATTTACATATGTACAGTCGAAAATTCAGAAGAAAAAAAAACATTCAAGAACAAGGGGGGACTTCCCCATCTACTAAGGCCAATGCTTTGTCAGTTGACATGACCTGTAGAAAGTCTTCTTTGGAAATGGGCATGTGGTAAAGTTTGAGTCGGTGTCCATTTACTACAAAGGAGATTTGTCCATCGTCAATTGTTTTGATTTTCACAGCTCCATTGTCATACACGGTGACTACCTCGTAAGGAACCAACCACCAAGTGGTGAGTTTTCCTTTGAAAGTTTTAAATCGGGAGTCAAACAACAAAGCCCAATCACCAGGTTGGAAGTGTTTCTTCTTAATAAGCTTTTCATGCCACTTGCTCATCTAGTTTTGGACTAATATTGTTCATTGGATAGAATCTTGCTTGATCTTATCCAACATATTTAATTGTAGGGCTCGTTGTTTATGAGCCTCATCTAATTTTAATCCCAATTCTGCGGAAATACGAAAGGTCCTTACTTGGAATTATATTGGTAGAAGCACTTTTTTTCCATATACTAGCTCATAAGGGGTATGCCCAGTGGTGTTTCTCTAGGTGGTCCGATATGCCCACAAATCCTCTGGAAGCCTATCATCCCAATCCTGATGATGTAATTGAACAGTCTTGGTTAAGATAGCTTCTAGAACTTTGTTTGTGGCCTCTACTTGACCATTATCTTGTGGGTGGTATGAAGAAGACTTGCAATGCTTAATCCCATATTTCTCTGTTAGTTCTCTCATCATCTTGGAAGTGAATTGAGTGCCTTGGTCTGTAACAATTTCACGAGGAACACCAAAGCGGGTAAATATGTCTTCATAAATGAATTCGACAACAGATTTTTTGGTAGCCCTGAATAGGGATTTTTCCTCTACCCACTTGGTGACATAATCTGTACAAACCAAAATATAATTCTTCTTATGAGACATGGGTGAAATTGGTCCTACAAAGTCAAGGACCCATTTCTCGAAAGGTTCTATCATAACTTGGGCATGCAAGGGAATTTCGTCAGTTGATGTGGGTCTTCCTATCCTTTGACAACTATCGCAACTCCTCACATACTTGGTAGCATCCTTGAAAATGATAGGCCAATAGTAACCTGAATGTAACACCTTATATGTTGTACGTTTGTCAAAACAATGGCAACCGTAGGGTCCATCGTGACAACTTCGTAGGATTTCTGGTATCTCATCTTCTCAGACACATCTATGAATAATCAAGTCTGGACCAGTATGAAAAAGGTCATGACCAACTCAAGAGTAATTGGCACTTTGCATAATAATTATACGCTTTTCATGAGGTGACAAATGAGATGGTAACTTCCTAGTAGCCAAATAGTTTTCCATATCTGCAAACCACAGGGTATTTACAGAGAGGGAAAAAAGGCGCTCATTTGGGAAACTATCATCAACGGTAATATCATCATCCTAATTTTTTATGCGTGAAAGAAAATCAGCTACCAAATTCTCCTTTCCAGGCCGGTCAAGAATGGTGATATTGAACTCTTGCAATAGTAGGATCCACCTAATCACTCAGCCATTAATAATGGGTTTATTCATGAGAAATCTAATGGTGGAGTGATCTGTATGTACAAATACTTCATAACCTGTGATGTAGTGGCAAAACTTATTGATAGCATGAACTACTGCCAAGAATTCATTTTCAGTAACTGTATAGTTTATCTCGGCATGGGACAAGTTCTTGCTCACAAAATAAATGGAATAGGGATGCTTGTCTTCTTTCTTCCCTAATACTCCTCCTATTGCAGTGTCGAAGGCATGAGTGGATATATGAAATGGGAGAGCCCAGTTGGGACCCCTAAGAACTGGTGCCACAAACAACTTATATTTCAGAGTTTCAAAGGCAGCTTGACATTTCTCAATCCAAACAAAATCAACATCTTTTATTAACAATCCAAACATGGGAGCAGCAATCTTTGTGAAATTTTCAATAAATCATCAGTAATACCTAGAATTTCCAAGAAAGATTCTCACCTCTTTTTGAGTCTTGGGGGGTGGAAGTCTGAAGATGACCTCAATCTTAGCAGGATCGACTTTAATCCCTTCAGATGAAACATGATGTCCTAGAACCACTCCTTTAGTCAACAACATTTTACATTTTTCATGACTTAAAGACAGGTTCATTTCTTGGCATTTGATAAGGACTTTTTATAATTTATCTAAGGCTTCCTGGTAAGTATTTCCATATGCTGTGAAGTCATCCATGTATACCTCCACACAGTCATGAATAAGATCAGCAAATATCCCTAGTACTACTCGTTGAAATGTGGTAGGAGCATTACACAATCCAAATGGTAAGACCTTATAGACATAGGTACCCCAAGGACAAGTAAAGGTAGTCTTGTCCTGGTCCTCGGGTCCTATGAGAATTTGATTGTACCCATTATATCCATCTAAAAAGGAGAAATATTTATTTCCAAACAGGGTATCCAAGACTTGGTCAATGAAAGGAAGAGGAAAATAATCCTTCAGAGTGGCCTTGTTAAGCTCTCAGAAATCAACACAAATTCTCCATTTCCCATTCACTTTATTTGGAACCACTACAAGAGGGGATACTCATTTACTGTCGGAGATGGGATAAATAAATCTGACATTTAATAACTTTTGAATCTCCTCTTTTACTATATCCTTGAGTGTTGGGTTCATCCTTCTCTGTGGTTTCCTAATAGGTGTTACTTCCCCCTGGGTATATATGCGATGGATGCATGTGTCAGGGTGTATAACCTTCTTGTCAGTGTATTCTAAGGTGAATGACCCTGATTGTTTTTTAAGGATACTCACTAACTGCTTTTGTTGGTCTGCATCTAGTCAAAAGTTTATATATAGAAATTCCTCTGGACTAATCTCGTAGGGCATGGCATAAGATGTGGAAAACTCGTCTATCTCGAAGATAAAATATGTCGAAGAAAAAATCGATGGGTCCAACTGTTCCTGAAATTCTTCCCCAAACATGTACTCAAATTGGGGAAAATATTGTGGAAAATCAACGCACATGATAGCAAAAATAAACTAGTTTAGCACATTTTCCATTGTGTGCTCTTGAAGTGCTCAGGAATGATCACTTGGCAACATGGATTCTTCCTAGTCCTCATTCCCGTATGGACATTCAAGCCACCATAGATTCTCCATGATAGGTTGAGTTGGTGGATATATGGTGAGCTTCTGGATAGAGAGTCCATTTGAGATGGTCATTTCTCCCTCTCTACAACCAATAAATGCATTGGTAGTGGCTAACCAAGGTCCTCCCAAAATAATGGGATGGCCTTTGGTAGGATCCTTTGAGTGGATGACAAGAAAATTTATTAGGTACTCCCATGAAGCTAAAGTAGCTATGATATCATCCAAAATTCCTTCAGGTATAACCCTAGTCTTATCTGATAATTCCAAAATGGTTGGGGTAGGCCTAAGAAGAGGTTCTAACTGTAATTCCTCCAAGGTAGTAATGGTCATAACATTGATGTCTGCCCCTAAGTCTATGAGAGTGTTCCCAATGGAAACCTCATTAATGGTTATGGTCACTACAGGGTTTCCTAGGTTCCCATATTTTGCTACCTTAGGCTGCTTTGATATGTACTCAGAAAGTTCTCCTATCAAATGTGTTGTCAGAGGATCCTTCTGCTTCCTTCCTAGTTTCTTAATACATAATTCTATGACCACCTTAATGTATATTGGAATATCTTTAATGGCTTGTAGCAAGGGAATCTTGACACAAATATTCTTTAATTCATTCAAGATGTCAAATTCTGGTCGGGTGGTAGGTTTCTCGATTACTAATCTTTCTAGATAAGGAGGGGCCTTCTTAATTTGTGAAGGTTCATTTTTGGGAAGCTTGGATTCTTGGTCCTTGGGAATAATAACACCTTCCCACCTAGTGTCTTCCATGGGTTGTTTGGGGGTTTCCTCTTCTTCTTCTTCCTGGATGACTATTGAAGGCCTCTTCCTATCCAGAAATTTTCTCGACCTTAGCTGGATGTCCTACAATGGAACAAGAGTAATAACATATGTCGGGAAGGCTTGCATCTCAAAATTGTGAAGAGGTTGAGTGGGATTATTATTAGGATTGGGCACTGGTTGTGTCGGTAATAATGTTGGTCTTGGGGAGCTTGCATTCTGATATTGTTGTGATTGTTGTGGAATAGGAGGTAAATGTGGTGGAACAAAACTTGGTAGAAGTTGTAAGATGTTTGGTGGAAACTAAGGGTAAGGATGGTTGGGCATAGGGATAGGTGGAGCTTGAGGGTTCCCTTGGTTATGCCCTCCTCTCCACCCTTGAAGCCAAGTATGTTGGTACTGTGTAGACCATTTTTTCCAGCTTGGTGAGTTCCACTGTTGTGGTTGTTGATAATAGGGTGGAACTTGAGGTTGTGGATCTGGGTATGTAGGCTGATTCCTAGACTGCCATGGCCTCCTAGGTGCATAAGAGGATTCCCCAGGATCCCCACTTCTATAGATGGATAACAAACCAAAAAATGATGGACATTTCTCAGTTGAGTGGTCTTCTGTGAAGAAGCCACAAACTGAAATGTTATCTAATGGGCATTCCCTTGAGGAATGTTTCCTCTTGCATCTTGGGCAAAATATGCTCATTGATACATTTTCCTCCTCCTGTTTATTTTTAATCCTTAGGGTGTCCAACTGGGAACCTATTGTGCTTAATATATTTGTTTTGAAGTTTTCTTAAAGGTTCCCTATCTCTACTCTCGTGATACCACTTGAACTAATTGGTTTCAAGTTTCTACTATAAGGGTCCTGAACATTCTTCCCTGTTTTAGCTCTACTCCTCGAGTAATTTTTACACATTTCACATATTTCAGAAAATGGTTTATGGGAGATGTCACCTGATGCCATCAGGTTAAGTATTTCTAGGTATTCCTCTGAAATTCCTTTAAGGAACAGAGCCCAGACTGCATCATCTGGAAGGTCATGATACTTTGATTTATGTGAGATGTAGGCAAATCATTCCATATAGTCCTCGATATTCTCATCTTCTAACTGTTGGATTTTGAAAATATCATTACGAGAATCCTTGGACTTGCATTAGTCTTGGTAATTTTTAAGAAATATATCTTTCATGGATTCCCAAGACCTAATATTGGATTCTCCCAACCCCATGAACCGTCTTAGTGCAGACTCCTTGAGGGTGGTAGGAAAGATTTTTAGTTTTTGGTCATCTTGTAAGTAGTTGTAGCTCCTACACAAGATGTCGAACTCAAATAGGAAGGTATCTGGGTCTTCATTGTTTTTACCATAAAAGGTGGGCAGTGCCGAGAGGGGAATATTTTTCATATTGACATTTTGTGTGGTGTCCAAAATTGGAAACCCAAAGGTAGTTTCGGTTTGGTTTCCAACTTCTTCTCCCTGCTCATGTCTTACATTGTTGTGATCCTCATGATCATCCATACTGGTTTGGTTTCCAAAAATAGAGTACCTAGATGGTTTTATCCTCGAAGAAAACAAAGTATCCAAAGATTCTTGTCTAAGAAAGGTATCCCTCTAATGGGAAGGTCTTCCAACTACTTGGATGTTTGGGACTCTACTCGAGCTGGTTGAGATTATTGGTGCCAAAGTTTTTGTTTCAATTTGGGAAACAATTATATTGGTTGAGCTACCAAACAAAGTATTCACCTGTTCAGGTTCTATGATGTCTACAAAGTTAGGGTCTCCTGATGATGGTAAGAAAACAAAGGTTGTGTTGGTTTGTTCTACGGAAGGCTCGAGTGGTCTTGCCTCCTATCCCACTATTATTGATGCTTCAATTTTGTGTTCTATAGTGCTCCATGTTTTAGTCTCTTCAGAAACTGCTTTAGCTCTTTCGGTTGAGCTAGCTCCTGTTTTTCAGTATCGGTCTACGGAGTTTATGAGTGGAATGTTCCTTCCCCCGAAAAGGTCGAAATGAACCTTGTTCAAAAGGTTTGATTTGGATTTAATGTATCTTCCCTTTGGGTCCCTAGGTCTGTTCATGAAAGCAAACAAAAAGAAAAACTACCATTAGGCTTGGGGGAGCCTGCTATAATAGATGTGCAGGTTCTTACATCTCGTCTTAAATTTCCCCAACCACCAAACTAATTCTAAGGTTCATAAATGATATATCTCCTAATTATTTCCTACCTTAAAACAACTCACCGGCAATGGCAGCAAAAATGATGGGTGTTCTATATGCACAAAATCCCTCAATTAAATTGTTAACTCGGGGTAAGTAAACTTAGATTTGTAGCACTATATATTCCAAGGTAGAAAATCTAGAGGAAGCATGATCTAACTAAGGAGATTGTCTAACTAAGGGTTAATCTAATTACGCAAAGACTATCAATGAGCAAACCCTATCAAGAAACTTTAACTATTTACCCTAAGCAACTTTTAAACAATGGGTCGATGGATTGTTCCTAAAGAAGAAAATGAAAACCCTACTTCGAACAAGTTAACTTATTTAATCTAATGAGCAACAACAAGTAATCTTATTCAATCTATTCAACAACAGCAAATTAATCTATTCAATCTAATGAGCATCAACAAGTAAGCAAATAATCAATCAAATAACTAACCTATGAAAACGTATTCAGCAAGTAAACTAATCAACAAGTAATTAATCACAATTATTCAGAAATTAAACTCTATTCTTAAGATAACACTCATAATCACTTCTAATCTACAAAGGGAAATCTTAACCTACTTAATTAAAAACATCATGATAGAATTCAAAGATTAATAAAAAACTATTCTTAATCTACAATAACAAGAAACTTTAAATATGATGATTATGCCTTCGGTGCCTTATGACATCATGATGGCATCTAACGATTAGTGATAGCTCAAGAGGAATAAGTTCAATATTAACTTCTATGGAGAAATGAAAGGTATGAATCAAGCAATCTAACGAGATCTTAGCCATCATAGAAGAAATATTAATGATCCTAAAAATCCATGTGATCAATCAATTTCATATATCAATCATCAATGATAAGAAAACACTATTCTACTTAATCAAAATGCACTCCTAAGTAAATCTACAAGATTAAAAACTCGTAACTAAAAACTTAACTCAAACTCAAACTTCTAATTAGAATTGCAATTTAAATCTAGAATTGAGATCTCATAAATTAAACTAAATTGAATCCACTATTAAAAACTCAGATTGCAAGTTAAAATGCTTATAAAAACATAATTCAAATTCTACTTCTACCTTATCATACTACAACAAAATTGATAAGAAAACTATATCCAAGAAAGCATGACTAAAACTGAGAATTAAATTAACAAAACTCGCACTATTAATCCATCGAAACTTTGTCAAAGAAGTTATGTACTCTGTGTGAAATTAATACTATGTTCTAGCTACTCTATTTCAACCTACAGAAATTCAATTTAACATTTTTGCACACAACAAGGTTATTAGCTTGCAAGCCTATTTACTAATGACTAAAAGACACGGCATATTCACAATTATCTCCTACAAGCAACTTGCAAAAAGGAAATGTAAACAATTAAATGATGAACAGCAAACACACAGCATGCAAAATGATAAAAACACATACAACAAAAAATGAAGGAAATGATAATTGCACAACTGAAATATACAAGCTATCTATCTAACTATTCACCCAGACCATTGGTGGGCCCCCCGGCAGGTCGTACCTACTCCTCAAAAGTAAATCGTGAGCTAAATCAACACAGTTCTAGCATTAAATTAAAAAACGCAGTCTTGCACGAGTTTGTGAAAATGGTTGAGTTATACAAAAAAACGCATTCTAACAATTCTTGACAATTCCTAACACTTTGTTTGACCACTATTGTGGTATTTATAACAATTGCAATTCGAGAGGTCAGCGACTGGAAGGGTCGACCTCCTCTAAAAATGGTAAATTTCATTAAATACGTTATAACTTCCTTTGGCTTCTAGAAACAGAACGAGCCACTCAACGATCAGCATAACTGCTTGATCTGAGATATCAAGAGCTCAGTAGCTAGAGGCTACGAGGGTGAAAAAAACTCATGTCGTCGATTCACCTAGCACAGGTCGCCAATATAACAACTGCTAACTCGCCCACGCTCTCAGTGTTGGATGCAGTGCTGAACATAGTGTCGGATGAAGTACTGGACGCAGTGTCGGATTGAGTACTGGACGAGCTATTGGATGGAAAAACGCATTGTAAATTTTCCATGTGACACACAGATCATGCATTAGCTTCTCATAATCATTAAATCAAATCAATTTTAACTCAAAACTATCGTAAAACATTAATTGCACATACCTGGTGCAAAGCTATGATGAATTGATATAAAATCCTTCAAAAATTCTTCAAAATGGTTAAATACACATATAAGACCGGTACAAAAAGGATTTAATCTTCATTGTAAATTAACCAAATCATGAGCCCAACAGATGCAGCATGCGACAAGTGAAGTTTTCGCACCCTGCTAGAAAGCAACAAGACACAATTTTGTAATTTAGGGATTTTTTAGAGTTGATCCTTCCCAAGAATATTTTCTCTCAATTTTCTTCCAAAGTTCTATACTTTAGATTTCAGAGAATAGGCAATATCGCTTGTTGCGACAAAATGTTGTATAACAATGGTAGAATATTTAAGCATAAAATTGCAATTTGAACGTCGAGTGGGACAATTTCCAAGTCTTCATTTGGTACATGGAGTTAATGGAATTAATCATTCACAATTTGTCGATGGTACACTCCAATTAGGAGCTTCTTCAGTCATAATTTACAAAATATTCAAGAGGGTCCTAAATCTCTTCCTCATAGCTTCTGGAGGATAGATAAATAGCAACAATAGCCAAATCTTTGGTTGGAATATTTTAGGGGATCTACAGTTGTCTATCTCTAGGGTCCTTGGTTTTCCCGTCATAAGGAATCGGTCCTCCTTCAAATACTTGGGCATGTCAATATCCCTAAGTCACCTACCTCTCAAGCATGGCAAGAAGTTCTTAGCAAAATCGCAAGTTGAATACACAATTGGGGTGCTAGATGGCTTAACTCGATAGGTAAAATTGTTCTTATTAAGTTTATTCTCTCCTCTCTAACTATCTTTCAATGTGCATCTCTTTTGGAACCTAAAATGGTTCTTGAGCAAATAGCCAAAAATATAAGGCGCTTTCTATAGGAAGGGCGCAAATCAAATACAAAAAATTGTCATCTCATCAACTAGCACATGATCTTCCAACCATTGGATAAATGTGACCTAGCAATCAGAGATCCTTCTCTCATGAACGTTGACCTAGGTGGAAAAATTTCATGGAGGATAGTTTATGGAGCTTCTGAATGGTGGAAGAGCATCATCATTTCCAAATATTTCAATAATTCTATACTTCAGTGCCTTGACACTCCTCTCTAAAATTCAAAAGGCTCTCCAGTTTGGAAACTCATTAAAGTAGTTTCCCCTTAATTCAATCCCAACTCGCGTGGTCTCTGGGGAATGGGGCTTCTATCAATTTTTGGACAGACGGTATTATGGAGAACTTGCCTCTGGGAAATAATGAGGACTGGTAGCCCCTCAAGGATTGGAGTATTAGACAAGGTCTAACCAAGCTAGTGGATCTCTCCATCTGGGAAGATAGTGGCAAATGGATAGGATGGAAGCACATCTCCTCCCTTGAAAACCTTAGTCCCTCGACTCTCAAGATTTTTCGTCTTCTAGCTGGTTGGGCTCATATTAATTTGCAATTGACTAACGACTGTTGTTGTGGTGTTTCAAGTTATTTGGTCAAAGGTGGTTTCCAACACTTTTTATCAGGAATTCTTGGACCTCCCTCCCCGATCTAATCTATGGGCTCATATTTGGAAAGGTGACTCCCTCCCCAATATCAACACTTTCTGCTAGATCATGGTTCAAGGAAATCTCTTAACAACTGAAAAGTTGCAGAAAAGAGGAATAGTTGGACCTTCCAGGTGTGTACTGTGAAAAACCACCAATGAAACAACACACCATCGTTTCTTTGATTGTAAATTCTCAAAACAATTATTGGACCAATTATATAAACCTTGCAAGCTCATCACTCCTTTCCCACCAATTGGCATGACATTTTCCCCCCTCATGCCCTCATTATTTACCTTACATCCAAGGAACCATTGATCACATCTCAAAAAATTTAGCCAGGAAGAATATCAAAATTGTGTTCAAACCCTACAAAACCCTCAAACAATTTTTCTATTCTGCCAAAGATAAATCAAACCCCATGCTCAGCCCAAGAGTTTACGAAATTCCTTACTCCTGTGGAAAATCATATATAGGTCAAACTGGTAGATCTTTCAAAGCTCGTCTCAAAGAACATATCACTGATACTACCCATAACCGGATCTCTAAATCTGTGATCACCGAGCATTCCTCAAAATTCAAATCCTCATTGGTTTCTACCAAACCAAAATTTTATCATCTGCCCCTCACTACTCCTCCTGCCTTAGTCAGGAAGCTCTTGAAATCGAAAAACATCCCAATAATTTTAATCGAGAAGACGGCTAAAAACTTAGCCAATCGTGGAATCTTACCATTCATCACCTTGATAATCAGACTTCTCGGGGCCAGTTACCTCCTTGGTTCCCTCCGCGTTTTTTTGCTTATGCTCGTTTCCTCTTCTTTTTTATATCAACCTTATTTATCTTAATTTTTTCCATGTTCTTTATTATCATCTCTAAGCCTTAGTTATTGTTTTATATCTTTCTTCCTTCCCTTTTTTCTTATTTATTTAATATCTCTACTTAATATATTAATTTATCTCTATCCTTCTAATCTTTCTCCTCCAGTAATTCTCCATCTCATTTCCACTTTCCCTAGTCCCCCTAATTTTTAACCTTACCTTTACGTGTTCACATTACCAAATCACCCCACCAATTTTTGTCCATTTTAATTTATTCTAAACCCTCATTATTCTTAATATAAAGTTATTCCTCACTAATTCACCATATTTTAACCTATTTTTATTTTATCCCTTTCCCCGTTTACATTTTTAACCTCTTAATTCATATTAACCCCCTCCCCCCCCTCTCATTTTTTCTTTTCCTTTTCCCTTTATCTTTTTTTCTTTCGCCCTAATTGAATCTAATGAGTTTACCATTAACCTCACCAAAAAAATTTCCTTTTCATTCCTCTTCCTAGTCTCCACAACGTCCTTTGTCTAGTAATATTCCAATTTTTTTATTATTTTTAATATTTTCCCCTAATGTTTAATACAAATTTGTTACCTAATCTCAACGACTAAATTGTTGATCTTATTTTTCTTCAACGGTCATTTACTTCTCTTTATATTCAAGCCACTCAACACATTTTTCCATCATACAAGCTTCTATTGTCCTCGATGATGGGTGGAGTGTCCACTTGAAACGTTGGACATTTCAAAAAAAAAATTACATAGTTTCATCCAGAAATCTCACTCAGCGTGATATTTTATTATTCCGGAAGAGACGATATGTCGACAACTTCTCTAAAAAGCCCATTTTAGTGCGTCTCTGGAAGGTAGTGCCTAAATTTAGTTGTTGGAATATCTAGTCAGCAAGAAACAAATAAATACTTCATGATAATCTCTTGACCTTGAGAGTTCACACTTTGGCCTATAGCCTTCTTTCTGAAGTCATGTGTGCCAAAGAACGCAAGCCAGAATCTATAGCTAGACTCGATCATGGTGAGCAAGAATAGGTTAACAACATCCTTAGTCAACAATATTTTCATATTCCATCTCCTTCTATTGACCCCACTCCTCATTTTCAGTGGAAGCTAAGGATCAATGATCAGGACTTTGCAACATGGATACAGTAGTAGGAAAAATCAATTATTTTCTTCAATGGGGAATTAGAAGGAAACCCATGTGCGGAGGGGCCCATTTATGGCCCCAATGAAAATCAGATTTTACAGTTTTCATGGGTCCTTGGATGCATCTCAAATAACCAAGAAAAACTCCTAATAGTATATATGGGTATGAAACTCATCAGAGAAAACAAAATCTTGGGTATCATTGCCATAGGAGACTGGGAGTTGATCATGAAAGGTGTGTGTAGGCTAAGAAAAATAACTCACCTGAACCTCTAGAGAATATATCAAAGTATTGAAATTGAGGAGCAAAACTTTTATTCAATCGAATACTACCACGTCTTTCGTTGGAAAAATGGGGAGGTTGATTCACTAGCCAAGGATGCAATATATATGGATCAAGGAGCTCTAAGGGAAAATGAATATCTCTCCACCCACTTTCTACCTTAGATATATGAAAAATCAAAAAATATTTGGTGTTGATGTGACCCTCAACCTTCTCATCATTGAACTCAAACACTTGGTTGAATACATCAAATCACTTGGCACATGTTATGTCATATCCTCACGAATTCCATGTAGCACTTCGCATATGCTCAATTATATCGTCGTGCCAAGATCTATTATCTCCCAGGTTCTCCTTCAGTTCACATATGGGATTTCACATTTTTTCAACATCACTCTAATTCATGGGAAATATCTTTGTTGCTCTCCCATCTGATATTGCATGGGTTTTTGTTTGTGACCTCAAGTTCTGGTTCTATGGTATCCTCAACCACCATCAAAAATGCATTCCTCCATCTGGTATGTCGTGTGTGCACACATGGGAGCTTCATCATAGCCCTTAAAATTTTTTGGAGGATTGGTATCTTGCACATTCAGAAGTTTGTGAAGCAGTTGGTTCTTTCATTGTCATCTATGGTCTCCTAATCAAATTCCCCATCGAAATTGCATCTGATTCTCTTCAACCACTCTCAAATCACAATTCTTCATGTGATGATGCATTCATCCTCGTTTTCACTACTCCAACTGTGAGATGGAAACCATGAAAGGGAAATTGTGATTACAACAGTAAGATCTAGCAGCCTTGCACGAATCCAACGCTTAGATGGAGAAAACATTCCAGGAAAAATAAGAAAAAGGGGATAAGGAGTTAGCAATTGGATTGAGGAAGGTCGGCAAACACTCTGAGAAAATTCATGCCCTCGGCAAGGAAATTCATGGGACACATCCAAGAAATAATTTGCCGCAAAAAACAGTACCTTCTATGGGTTCCCAAGCCTCCTATGAATTCAATCAACATCTGCAACATCGGCCAGAATATAGAAAGAATGAAGATCCTCGAGCAATGGCGGACACAGTTATGAGGCTTAATTAACTTAGGTCTAATACAATGTAAATCTAATTATTTGTTAAAATCCTATGTCCAAATTTACTTGTGGAAGTATGAAACCTTTTTTGTAGCTAATGTAGCAGTTATAGAGCAGCTAAGGTTTCTTATCTCTTTTGATATGCTGGAAGTTTCTAGATGGCGTGGAATATTTTGTAATATCGGGTTGATTTAACATAATTGCAGCCCTATCTTATAATACAATCTTACCCACTTTTGTTAAAAAGAAAACATAGTTAGCTACTAGACGAGAACCCTCTAGAGTTCTCATTTTTTTAAAGCTCACATTTAGTTGTTGTGTTTACCCTCGTTTTAAAAAGTGGTATTATCATAGCACCTTTTTTGGGGGCGGTTAAAATTATCACCTTTTGCAACCTTGGCCTTAACAACCTCGGAATATCATCGACAAAAACCTTAAAATCAACCACTAAATCAAAAAGTGACACCAACAATAACACCCCTTTTTTTACGAGGTCAAAATTACAACTTCTTTGAAACCATGGCCTTAACAACCAGTATCGTTGCTAGCAAAAACCTTAAAATCATCCCCCAAATTGAAAAGTGGTGCCAGCAATAACACCCCCCACTTTTTTCGAGGTCAAAATTACAACTTTTTTGAAACCATGGCATTGACCACTAGTACCCTTGCAACCAAAATCTTAAAATCAACCCCCAAATCAAACAAAGGTGCTACTAGTATTAGCTCACCCTTTTCTTGGGGGCCTAAAATTGAATCATTTTTTAAACCATATCCTAAAATCCTAGTGTTGTTGCAAAAAAAAACATATATATATATATATATAGAGAGAGAGAGAGAGAAAGAGAGAGAGAGAGAGAGAGAGTAGAGAAAAAAAGTGGGAGAAAATAGTCTCTTTAAAATACTTCTAAAATTGGGGCAGCATGTGTGTGGGGGGGGTGGCTCTTTGCTCCTGGAGGAATTCAAGTGGGCGCTTATGCATGGGGACTAGGAATCACTAAAAATAACATTACAGAGACCTATGCTCTTTTTGAGGGATTGAGAATGGCTAAAGAGAATAGGATCTCCCAGATTACAGTATTTGGAGACTCTGTGTTAATATTCAAAGCAATTATTACAAGAAAGACAGTGGAAAATAATATGTTAAGAAGTGTTCTCCATCGCATCACCAACCTCGGTCAAATCTTTGATGAATTCAGAATTTTCCACATTAAGTGAGGTCCAAACCAAGTAGTCGATCACTGGGCCAAGATGGGAACAAGTTTGAAACAAGGGGAAATATTTTGGAATGATGTTAGCGGATATGTTCCCATC
Organism: Picea mariana; assembly: GCA_032191745.1. NCBI lineage: Eukaryota > Viridiplantae > Streptophyta > Pinopsida > Pinales > Pinaceae > Picea > Picea mariana. The sequence continues at coordinate 54,066 of JASDQU011029441.1, forward strand.
CCATAACACATTAAATAATTGATGTCCTTCCACCAATATCACATTCCAAGACCACTCCCATTAGGTGAGGATTAATTGCATTCAGGACAACATTCAAGTAAAGTTTCCCTTGTTTTTTCTAGAGAATTCTTGGCCCGAGTAAGGAAATATGAGCTCGAGGTATGGCAAGGGATGAATCCAGATTAAATAGTTCAGACCTGGTTTGTTTCAAAGTTATGGGGTGGTCAATTATGGACCCTCTCCTCGGTTAAGCTTCAACTGTGGTGTCTCTTGGGATCCTTTCTCATCTCTCTGGGGTTTCTGCAAGCAAACACCAGGTTCATCTCTCACTCTAATAATTCTTGTAAAAGCACTATGTTTCCTTTAAGCAATTGCCACATTAGAATTTGGTGCTTAGTTTCCTATGGTACAAGAGAGCTTTGCTTCATTGTACACCGCATCTATAGGACTTGAACCCATAGGAATGATATGGAACCCAATATGAGTGACCTCAAGAAAATTCTAAGGTGCCAGGAAGAGTTAGCTTGGGCTAATAATGAGGTGATTCGGCAGTTAAATCTTAACTACAAGGGTCTTAAGAAAGAAATGGTTGGATCCAGTCACCAGATAGAAGAAAAGTTCAATATCATTAAGACAACACTCACGACCTTCTCACATAGATTGAACAAAATGGAAGTCATGCTACATCATTTGAAAGCTCAGCCCCAATACCCAACTCACGATGGATGGCTCTCTCCTCTTAGGATGGCCGATGGAAATACTCTAGAGAATATTGAGCACAACAAAACCTCTAAGAATGAGGAAGACATGCCCACTTTCCCTCCAAGGGACCATGAAACTCATAATCCTACCTCAAACACTTAGCTCATGTTTTTTACAGTACTTTGGTGCCTTGGGCAATTTTGCAAAAATGTAATCAATTTAGAAGAGCACAGTAAGGGGCTCATCTATGTAAGAAACATGTAATCTCGGCTATAGTTACAAATTCATGTTGATTATGTGCTCTCTCTTGTAGACCACATGTTGATTCCTACTTTGACACAGGCTTTTAATACAAATTCAGCTCAATTACGATTAAAAAAATACTTCTAAAATTAAAAAGCATATAATCTATTTTTTTCTTAAAAAAAAACGCCCTTGCCCTTTTTTTATTTTAATTTTTTTTTGTTTGTCATAAATTTTCGTCACTTGTGGGGCCATCATTTCAATCGTTGTCTAAGAAACCACAACCCAGGGGCATATAAACCGTCAAAATCACTCGAAGATCGCACCCGACCTAGGCCGCACCAACCCTTAACATGGATGGATTTTTGGGTGCCTCATCTCGACTAAACACACCTTAAGGGTATTGAACTCGGGTCTCCTAGAAAACGAAATCCACACCTTAACCGGTTGAGCTAGCGAAAAATGACATTTTTTATTTTTATCTTTATAAAAAATCTGG
>JASDQU011029443.1:0-10421 GCA_032191745.1 Picea mariana
CTTCTTTCTCTCACAGTCTCCTCTCTCAGAATACAATATTCACCCTCGTACATAGCCGCAATACATTTCCCTCATAAAAGAGGGTTGCCTTCTAGGGAAAAAACCCTAACATAATCTCTACCATTAGATCTGCGACCTTATAATGAACGGTCCAGATTTATAATGAAATTACAATATACTTTTATAAGGCAATTTTTGCTTCGGGGGCTTCGCCCTCGAACCCCCGTTGGGGGCCCGCTTGCCCCCAGACCCCCCAGCCGGAGGGATGGACCCCCCGGACCACGCAGAGGGGGTACCCCCCCTCTGTACTCCCCCACGTGGAAGAGTGTACATACTTCTGGGGTGTAAATACTTCATGGGGTATAGACACGGCTGAAAGCAAGGACCTCTGAATCAGGAAGATAATCAGGCTCCACAACCAACACTCTCAGTTTAATAAATCAACAAATACTTGAATAAAACAATGACTGATGGGAAAAAATACAATAGATCATCTGCTGCTTAGGGATCCATAAATCATTGGTGACCTTTCATCCTCAAATCTACAATATATTCAAATAATAAGATATATAAAAAAAAACAATTACAATCTGAAATCACAACTCGCATGAGTCTCCAATAGTAGTAATAATTACAATCATAAAATTCCTTCAGGCTTACAAATGAACACACACAGGGAAACTTCCTGCTCCTATCTCTCTAGCCTCTCTTGGCTCATGAATCCAACCACTCTCCAAGAGCTCCCTCCTCCCTTAAGGAGAAAAAGAATAAAAATGTCCTTAGGAGGTCTAATCCCATCTCTTTCATTGGATTCTAGGCCTTGGAGATAGGTAGCAACAATCAAAAGAGAAAAAAATCCAACAAACTGCTAATTTTCAAGAAGTTGTTGGAAGTCTTTAATGAATTTTTTCTAACTCACTGCATGAGGTATTAATGGAGCTGAAACTTAGGTACAAGTGTCCCTTGACATCTAACTGATCCATGAGAAGTCATTCAAACCCTCCTTGATAGTTGGAAACCTCCAAACAAGGATAATATCCAATCATCTATGMAAAATAGAGAATTTGTAGCACATTCTGCAGTGCATTGGTGTTTTAATTATCTCTTGCAAATTAAAAACTGGGTCACGATTTGGTCAGAAATTCAACAAGTATATCATTTTCTTGCACAAAACATTTCAGAGAAACCCACTTTGTCATTTTGGTATTATRAACAAATTTGTAATAGTAGCCACTACAGGAAATTTCATAGCACCCTCCTATAAAACTGCTCTGTAGATTCTGTAGCACCTTTTATTTGTCTATCTAGTTGATTCTGCAGCACCCTTTTTGTGTCTGGCTAGGTGATTCTGTAGCGCCTTTGGTAGCACAACTATAGAACAATTTGTGTAGACGATTCTGTAGTGCCAGGCGCTACAAAATCTCTGTCTTTTTTAGTGTTGTGAAATGAATCCTCAAAAACACAAAAAATCTTAGTAGATGGACTATGAGACTGTAAATGCCTCCAGTAGGTGAACATATAATATTTCCTTGAACAATTCAAAATGCAAGTATGATCACCTTCAAAGTTTACATTCTTTCAGCCACTTCATCATCATTTGCAAGGTCATCACCATTTTAATAAGAAAGGCTCTTAAATTTTTCAATGTAGACATAATTTAGATTTGAAATAACCATTGACACTATAAAGGGAAAGAGTTGATGCAAGTTCTATGATCAGAGGATAAAAATCTTGAGTTTATTGTACAGTTTCATAGCACCAAATAGGGGATTTGCAACATAATTCATAGCATATTTGGTAGCATAAACGACAAGGGCCAAGAAAGAGATTGGTTCAATAATGGAAGTGGTGACATGAGGGTAATGGTGGCATAAGGGTGATGGTGATGGATTATAATCTTGTGATGGGATGAAGACATAAACCAAATATATGAGACAACATCAACCTTAACTTATTTGTGCTAATACCTAATAACACCATAAGGACGAGATCAAAAGTAAAACTTAAACAATACTAAGAATACAAAATAAAAAAATATAAGTATGAATGACCCATAACAAATACATGCGATAACATTGGCTCCATAGAGGATTGCATGCTCCCTGTGAGCTTCCAAGAACAAGCAACTTCAGTGTCTTATCCTAGGGCTATGGAGTCGTTATTCAAATACTAAAAGAAAAGTGAAAACTGAAAAGATTACACACGAGCTTATTTATATACAATACCCTACTCTAACTGAGTTTTACAATTCTCAGGTGAAAACAAAATTCCACCATAGTCACCCAAACTATTTGGTAACATAACTCTTCTCTTCACTGCAAATGATCCATAAAAGGTAAGGGAAGTATGATAGAAGAATGAAAACATGTTTTGGAACACTGACAATACCTCCAAATGATGATAAGATGATTAAATTTGCATTCTCCAATGATTTTGGAAAATTCAACTCCGTATATAACCCCACAAGGTCATAAAATTTATAATAAGGCATGCTAAACTGGCAAAATGTTACCTCCTTTATTTCATCATTGCTCACATGTTGTTTGATATTCTCATCATATACAGGTGGATAAAGGATTAATGCATGCTTATTAATCCTAGGTGATATCTTCTCATTTATAAGTGTTGGACATGAGATAAGATGCACATTTAGCTCTTCCTTTTCTCCTCCATGGCTCTCCCAAGGATCAGATTCATAATTATCATATACAGGAACCATGCTATGTGGTTCCAAAGAATATATGAAAAAACTTTGCTCTTCATCATCTTCATTGGGATATTCATCAAAAATTGGTTGTTCTTGGTCAGTATTTGAAACAACTTTTTCATCAGAAGAAGAGTTGTTAAAGTCATCCATTTCAAGAAGAGAAATATCCTCTTCATTTTCTTCATAAGAGAAGCAAACAAAATCTGTCTTCAATTATGAAAAGCTAGGAAAAAATAGAGAGRAATATTCCCTAGTTTTTTTAACTAACTTATCATTTATCTCAGCTTCATAGTGAGGAGAAATATCTATTGTATTTGTATGATCAGAACTATCATTTGAATATGCATCCAGTACAAAAGAAAAATAAGAAAGCATTGATCCTTCACTGATTTCCTTGACTAGGTTATCTTCTTTAACTTCACATTCAGGAGAGCAACTTAACGCATCTTGAACACTTTTCTCATTTTCCTCACAACAATCATGAAAATGAAACTCAAAGGAGTAATACCTTTTACAATGCAAATTGAAAGCAACATGGAATTCTCTGAGTGAAGAAATGCTACAAAGTTCAAGAGACTGATACCAAATACAAACATCTCCTTGAGAGAGTACATAAATAGACTCATACTTATGTATTCATGTTGGATTTCAAGTTGTTGCATCAAGGAATGAAATTATAGAACATGTTCAAAATGGTTGTCATTCTCACCTTCACAAAATCTTGCCAGCATATCTTTCCATTCATTAATTTGAGGCATAGGATGTTGATAACCAGCTATGGCTGATAAATTGAGTGGGAAAACCTCCTAGCCAGGATAGCCTCCATAGCCATTTAGCTTTTCTCATTCCAGTGGATTCACCAATAGATTGTGAATAATGGAGTTTCCATGGTGAATGTGCATTCTTGAAGGTGTCCAAATTCAGTCACCATATAAAGCTGGAACTGTGCAATGTCATTCTTCCCAGGGAGATTTTCAATCTACTCAAATTCGTCCCCGACAATGATGCCAAAATGTTATCATTGAGATTCTCCCTTGGACTGCGATAGGATAAGCCCAGTACCCATCAAAATGTAAAAGATAAGTTTGGTTTTGAATAGATGGATCAACAAGATGGAGAAATAAAGGGAGAGGGAAACAAACTACAGATCAATAGGCTACACCAATTGGCAATGGAGTCATAAACATTCTACTCATTGAAGGAAATAAAGATGCTCAACAAAAAAAAATATTATATGTTGATAGATGGAAGAAGGAAGAAGGAAAACATAAGATATAGTTCTCACTAAATATAGATCCTCTCATTTTAATAAATCAACAAATACTTGAATAAAACAATGATTGATGGGCAAAAATACAACAGATCCTTTGCTGCTTAGTGATCCATAAATCATTGGTAGCCTTTGATCCTAAAATATGAAATATATTCAAATAAGAAGATATATAAAACAAAACAATTTCAATCTGAAATCACATATCTCATGATTATCCAATAGCAGTAATGATTACAATCATAAAATTCCCTCAGGCTTAAAGATGAACACACACAAGGAAATTGCCTGCTCCTACTCTCTCTAGCCTCTCTTAGTTCATGAATCCAACCTCTCTCCAAGAGCTCTCTCCTCCCTTCAATAGAAAAATCATCAAAATATCCTTAGGAGGTCGAATCCCATATCTTTCATTGGATTCTAGGCCTTGGAGATAGGTGGCAATAGTCAAAAGAGACAAAAATCCAACAAACTAGTAATTTTCAGGAAGTTGTCGGAAGTCTTTAATGAATTGTTTCCAACTCACTGAATGAGGTCTTAATGGAGCTAAAACTTAGGTGAATGTGTCCCTTGACATCTGAATTATCCATGATATGTCATTTGAACCCTCCTTGAGAGCTGGCAACCTCCCAACAAGGAGAATATCCAATCAGCTATGCAAAAAATAAAATTTGGAGCACATTCCATAGTGCACTGGTGTTTTAATTATTTCTCTCAAATTACAAATTGGTTCAGGCTGAAATTTGGTCAACAAGTCAACAGGGATATCATCTTCCTGTAAAAAAAATTCAGAGAAACCCACTTTTTTGTTTTGGTTTTATGATCAAATTTGTAACAGTAGCCGCTATAGGAAATTTCATAGCGCACTCCTATAAAACTACTCTGTAGATTTCGTAGCTCCTTTTTTGTGTCTGGTTAGTTGATTCTGTAGCGCCTTTTCTATGTCTAGCTAGGTGATTTTGTAGCACCTTTTCTATGTATGGCTAGGTGATTCTGTAGTTCCTTTGGTGGCACAACTACAGAGCAATATGTGTAGACGATTCCATAGGTAACACAAAAAGTATTAGTATATGGACTATGAGCGTGTAAATGCCTCCAATATGTGAAAATATAATATTTCCCTGAACACTTCAAAATGAAAGGATGATCACCTTCAAATTTTAGGTTATTTTAGCCACTTCATCATCATTGCAAGGTCATCACCATTTTAATAAGCAAGGCTCTTAAACATTTCAATGTAGACATAATTTAGATTTGAAATAACCATTAAAACTATAAAGGGAAAGAGCCGATGCAAGGTATATGATCATACGATAACAATGTTGATTTTAATGTACAGGTTCATAGCACCAAACAAGGGATTTGCAACATAATTCATAGCAGATTCTATAGCATAAATGACAAGGACCAAGAAAGAGATAGGTGCAATAATGGAATTGGTGACATGAGGGTGATGGTGGCATAAGGGTGATGGGGATGGAATATAATCCTGTGATGGGATGAAGAAATAAACAAAATATATGAGCCAACATCAACCTTAACTTATTTTCTCTAAGACCTAAGAACACCATAAGGAGGAGATCAAAAGTAAAACTTAAACAAGACTAAGGATAAAAAATAAAAAATCTAAGGATGAATCACCCATAACAACTACATGTGATAACACAATGCATCTACTTATACAAGAGATCTCCTAGGATTCCCTCTTACTACCTATCTTATCAAATTAAAATCTTACAACTACTTAAGTCTTGTTACAATAAATGTTTGAGATATGCATATAGGGGCGAATGCTCCAGATCTGTGTTGCAGTTAACTTCATTAAAGGAAAATCCAATCTCCCCGATCTCACACGATCGTCTAGCCTCCAACCATTAAGACGTATTTGATTTGTCATTTACTCTGAAGATTTTTGAGATACACTATCTTTTAAAATTTAGAATTTATTCAAAAAGGCACGCTAGGTGTTGTGTTGTCCTTCCATGTGTGCTTTGCTAACGATGCTTCTACATCACTTATCCATTTCCGGCAGGTTACATAATTTGGTTGAGATAAATCTAAGTTTAGGATTGACATGGACGTGGAGGTTGTGAAGAAAAATCATTGTACTTACACACTAGTGACCTCTAACATTTTTTATGTCAGTGCAATAAACTTGTGAATAGATGTTTATGGGAAATTCAAAAGCTCGTTTAAGATGTCTCATTTCAATCTCTAGGGTTCTTTGTACCTAAGTTTTGGTTGATTCATTATTCATTGCAATAAACTTGTGAATATTTGTTTATGGGAAATTCAAAAGCTTGTTAAAGACAACTCATTTCAATCTCTAGGGTGCTTTGTACCTAAGTTGTGGTCAATTCATTATTCTTAAATTTTGTTTGTTACCATATTATTCAAAGGAATTTTATTTGTTACCATACACTGAAAAGAGTATTTCAAAAGGTAATTTAGAAATTCAAATTAGATTTGCAATGATTGGATTATTAAAAAAAATAATTTAGATGTGTATGAGATGTTTCAAACAAGGTTAATAATCTTTTTCAAACTATCTTATTAAATTGAAAAATTAGTTTTATTTATTTTATTAAATTGAATAAAATAGTTTTATTTATTCATAAAAACCCTATAGGATTTTCAATGAAGAATTATAACAAGTTTTAATTGACATCTTTAATCTGAATTAGGACTTATAAGATTATATAAAGAATTACAAAGTGTTTAAATTTACATCTTTGATTTCAATTACATTCTCAAGGATGGGAGAAGATGTAAGATCTAAAAATCATGCAAATAATTACACAAAATTTACATAAATAGTGTTGATCTAATTTATTTCAAATATGTCTTAACATATAGTCATTTTTTTGGCGATGCTCTAAAACACCAATGATATAATTGTCTATTTTTTCTATTGAAAGACTAAATATGCTATGTAAGTTGCTCAAACATCATGCAAAACGTACACCTCATCTTCAATTTACCCTTGTTTGAAATAAGAATACACATTCTTCTAGGTTTATATTTTCCATGTCCATGTTTCTACTAGTAAGAAATAATAATTTGTTCTAAATTCACAAATTAKAGGTTTTTTGGGCATAAGTATTTTCTTTTGGAGTTAATGTTGTTATTTGTAAGTAATCATTGGATTTCTCAAAATCATTTTTTCAYGAGGATATTTCAAGAAAGTATCTTTTACCTTATTTTCTACTAAGCTATGGTAAATCTTCTTATTCAAATCCCAATTTTTAATCCATTTCATCCCATCACAATACTAACCCTTATTATGAGTTTCGATGTGGAACTTAAGGAATGCCTCCAAACAAGGTGACTCACAATGACATTGAGAGCACCTTTCTAAATTTCTAGCTGAATTCATGGATAGTTAGTTTCATATTTCATAATTTGAGCCCTTTGCATATGCATTATTTCTCATTTATTTCATCCTTTGAGATGTGTGCACTTAGTTTATTATTTCTTTGAGTTAAGTATTTAACTTGTGGGACCTTTGTAAAAATCTAAAGAGGTATTTGACCCAAAGAATAAAATTAGGTAATCATTTTTTATTAACCATTTCCTACTTATTCTTACTAGGTTTTAGATCTAGTTCTTTGGCTTAGATCCCACCCAACATTTAGTGTTGTTGAGGATTTTAGAGATTACCCTCCCACCCCACATATTATTTGTCTCATATCTAGTTCCTTTATGTTACACCTTCCCATCCATTTCTCGACACAAACCTTGGATGAATCTCTTCCTATGGATTCTTCATTTTACATCTAGTTCTATTGGCTCATCACCCACCAATACTACTCCATTTTCAGTAGAATTATTGGTTTCTATTATGACACCATSCCACCCTATATGTAGTCTATTKCACATTTGGTTCAATGTCTCCTTAAATTACTACACACTCTATTTTTAAATTTGCACATTTTTCCTCTAACCATACTCGATTGTTCATCCTATGACTCCTTTGATTCACTCTTCACATCCAATTGGCAGTATAATGCCTCGCAATAGAGAATATTCTTTATATGAGGATGAATATACTCTCTCTAACATTTTCTAAGATCTAGGTAGCGCTCTCATAGATTCTTTATGACTCCAATCTAGTGTTCCCACCTCTTGTTTCAATCTTGATACACATATTTATTACCCAAATATGGTAGAAAAATGTAGGTGAATAAGTAGATTCATGGATCCATAGCATCAAGACATATTTTTAAACTTGTTTAGAGATTAATGATGAGAACCATTTTCTTCTTGAAGGAAACCACTTAGAAGTTGTGGATCGATTTTGGTGGTAGTCACAATTTTCTTCTCCCAACATTTACATCAAATTCAATGAAGATACCACTTCTAGTCCTCAACATAGGCACATAACTACTTTGGATGACTTTTTGAAAGCCTTGAAACAACATTTTTACCCTCTTAAATACTTGAAAAACTTGAGGTGCATATGATTGTAGCTTCAACAAGAATCAAGTCAAAGCCTCCAACAATATATTGAGTTTTTTACGAAGCTTGAAATCCAAATCTAAATCAAAGATTTAGAAGAATTCCTATCCTTAGGTTTAATTTTGGTTTTCTAGTTGTTTTTCATCATGAGAAAGAATTTTTTGAAAGAATATCCCTATATTAATCCTTCCTTTCTTCCCTTATTATGAAACACAAGTTAGACAAGTGACCTCACTTCATTCTACTTCGTAACCCTAACCATAACCCTAGACCTATCCTTTCCCAAAACAATCATCCTTATTACCCCCTTGTACATGCCCTTCTAAACCTAATGTCATTTTATCTACTTCCTCTCACCTCCCTTGTTGGTGACACTATCATAAATATATGAGCCACACTACTACAAACTACAAGTTCTTACAATACCAAGACACATCTACCACATTATACATATAGGATCATCCCCTTGATTTTGCAATTCATCTCCATGTATTAATCCTTCTTCTCAACCAAAAAATATCTCTCTTACCAACCTCATTTTAGTAGACCCCTCATTACTCTTAATGGCAAAGTAAAATTCTTTACACTCTCCAGATATACTTTTTACTTAAAATTGTCAAGTGAAATACAAAGTAGAGACAATCATCCTTGATCATGGAAACCAAAAGAATGTAACACACCCAACCCCTTAACCCTTACTTAGGCTAGTGGGGTGTCAAAATTTTATCTCTTCTTCCTCAAGAACTACCTTTCTTATTTACCCTAGAAATCCAATTCTAGTTTTATATTTCATTTATTCTCATCGAGATCTTTCCAAAAATTATAACCATGCTCAAAATTGATCTTTGAATCAAATGTTATGGCCTCTTAGAATTTCTAGTCCTTCATTGGATAAAACCACCACACCTCCATGTCCATGTCACATGTACAATTCCACATGGAAACTTGTGACGTGAACATGGCTACTTGTGTTGTACCATCCACCRGCCCACTAAGATCCTCAACCACTTCTTAACATTCTTCTAGTATCTGATATTCTGGGGATTGTCCTGCTGGGCTCACTAGGGTACTAGGCCATTAGGAAATTGGCCCACTAGACTCATCAGGGCCCCAAGCCACTTAAAACTCATCCCATTGGGTAAAATTACACTTCACAACCCTAATTTCTCGATCCGATGACCAAGTTGACACCGCAGACACGTGGCCCTGACAACACTTGCCATATGACTCAACACATGGCTACCAGGGCACCAACCTGCTTATAAATCACAACCTTAAGCACAATATATGGTTTCTTAGATGGCACATCAAACACGCTACCTTGTCATGTTGTGACACCTGACTTGACATGTGGCTACTGAGGCATCGACTCATTGTTATATAAATTATCCACTCAAACCTCAATCGCCCGATATGGTGGCCTATATTGAACCTAAGATACATGACCCCATCACGACTTGTCACCTGGTTGGACACATGGAACTCATGACTCGATACAGATCATTGCTCCAAAATTGTGAATTACCTTGACACATGGCATAACATCCACTTGACACATGGACCATCCACTGTGCGATGTGTGACCACCAAACACAAGGGTTCCTCCAATCAAGTGTTGACACCTGTCCACTACGCATTGGTTTGACTACGTCATCTAATGTCATTGGCACATGTTATCCTTCTCTTACAAACTAACAAAGGAAGGATAGAAACCTTCCCATAAACCTGCCCTATTGGGCTCAGTGGGATGATGTGATGGAAATACGACTTCAAAAAATATCTCAGAGTCTAGGGAAATGGCGTAACCTCTTCTTGGGGCCATGTCCCATGGGCCCTCTAGGCCACCAAGGAAAACTTGTACTTGGAAAGTATTCAGGGGGTCTGATACTTTAGTTCTCTAGGGAATTAAACTCCCTCCTCAAATTTCCTAAGGAATTTGATGACTGATACGTCTTGGAATTTAGATTCAACGATGAGGATTCCAAGGGT
>JASDQU011029444.1:1515-11525 GCA_032191745.1 Picea mariana
ATTGATTGTTTAATTATCCCTTTGCCTCCATAATTCATTTATTTCCTAGGTGACACACATTTCCCTCATAAAAATTGTGGAGAAATTTTGACCTTCTGAAATACCAATCTGCTTTCCCCTACAAGCCACCTTTGTTGACATAGTTTCCTTCACCATCATGAATCCTTCTGATGCAGGAGCATCGCTTCACCTCAAAAAATGCGCCAGCACGCCAATACGTAGATGCGCAATGGAGAAAGGGAGAGGCATCGACCCTCCCATTTTTAAATTTTAAATATAATCCTATATGGATTTTTGCGTGTTGTGAGGATGATAAATGCTAGGCCACGCCTTTGTACAAGTAGTGGATAGGGTTTCCTTCAATGGTTGCCTGTAGCAGGTCCATATCGTAGTCAGGTATGGATGAAAATTTATGGAATGTAGTCGTATAAGTATGGTGTTGTAACTGAGATAGGGATAGCACTAAGGGGGTGGTGAGGATAAGCTCGTAGATTCCTCGCTTTGTAATGAGATCTCGTGGTAGAGAGGTCTTAGAAGAAGCAAAACTTAGGATAGAGTTAGAATAGGAGAAAGAACTGAGACTCTATCGTAGTCCAGTCTATGTACACATTTGTAAACAGACATTCATCTTAATACGAAGAAGAGAATTTTTTCTTGCACACGACATGTTTATGAATTATCTGCATTCTGTGAATGTTATCTATGAGTTAATTTGTTGTAGATGTATGATAGGTTTCACCTGCAKTCRGAAGATAAATTTATTTATCTTTGTTTGAGTTTGAAGTATCATTATGTGTTCTTTAGGCTGTGCAAGGAGTGCACAACAGAACAATTGAATTTTTGTAGCTAGCGCAAGGAATGTGCATCTGAACTTTGTGGAGTTAGGAAATAAYRTGCCAGGAGRACACACCAGAGGAATCACAAAATCAARMAGAACCTCAAGGTTATTAAACACCTTGGAGGAAAGAYTGTGTAGAGGAAGATACAGAGAGGAAACAGAATTATTGAGGATTCTGTAAAGCTCTTCCAGGAGGGCATCGAGCAAGTGCAAGGAGTGCACCAAGGAACTCTGTTTCGATTTCAATGATAAGAGAAGTGTCCAGGAGAAGACACTCACAGAGTGTTAAACACTCTGTAGGCTCAGCAAGGTGTTCTTGAGTAGAAGTTGCTAGGAGGCAACTTATATCCCTTCGAGGAACGAAAGGGATAGAGACCTTTGAGGTCCGAGCAGTTGAATCTCAAGGAGGAAAGTAGAGTTTTTGAACACTATGGAGGAAGAGCTGTGCAAGGAGTACACTAGGCCAAGACTTAGACGAAGTGTTGAAAGACAACCAGTTGAAGGCCAGTCAAAGCAGAAGGAGTCCGCGTAGAGAGAACTTGTTTCAAGTTCGTAAGCTCAGGAGGTCGAGCACAGAGTGTGTCAGGAGGGCCACGATAACTCTTCTAAAGAAGCAGAGGGTTGAATCCCTTAGAGACTGAGCGATTTGAAAGCTCAAAAGAGATATCACAAAGAGTGTGCAAGATTGGATTTATTCCAAGTTCCAAAGCTCAGTAGAGACAGTGTCTTCAAAATGCAGACAAGACCCAAGTAGTAGGGCTCGCAGAGGAACCAAAGGCTGAGGCCTTTGAAACATTGGAAATCTTCCAAGTCAGAGAGGAATTGAAAGCTCAGGAGGAGGAGCATTGGTAGCCATTAGATCAGATATAGAAGAAAATATCTGGACTGTCGAACCTCACATCTAGAAACCGAAAAGAGGGCGCAGGAGGAAACAGATCTCAACTGTCAGATTTGAGCGCGTGGACCCACAACCATTGGATATAGAGGAATGGGCACGAGGTTTACACTCTTTGAAGGTGTACAGGAGAGAAGACTTTGTGAAGTCTTGAGTTCTGAAATCATCGAGACCGTCCATCGGAAGGGACACTCCCAAGTTTCGAAATCATCGGGATCATCCATCGAAAGGGACACATGGTGAGGGATCAACATTTCGTTGACTCATGGAAGGGAAATGTCAAAGGGGAGAATCATGAGAACTTGTGAGGCCCGAGTTCGCGATTTCATAGTGGTTTTCAGAACCAGAGGAGCCTGAGCCGTTGATTTGGCACTTTGAAATATCAACATTTTGGGAGTCGGGAGTGAGCGCGATTTGATCGTAGTCGTAGATTGAAGGAAGATCATGGACCATAGATCTAGTCTTGTCAAGAGTTCACAACTCAGGGAATCAGAGGTAAGAGTTCTAAGAACTCGCAAAATCTGAGTTCGTGATTTGATCTGAGCCATCGGATTAAGGAGAGTGTGGGTCGTTGATTGTCTAGGGAGATATCAGAAGAAGGGAGGTGAGCGGTCCTCCAACTTTGTGAAACATGAATTCTTGATATGTGAAGGGGAAAGCAAGATCATCGGATCACGGGGATCATGGGTCGTTTATCTGATGCAAGTGGAGCTCGGAGTTCGGAACTTCAGGTATCATAAGGACAAGCAAGCAAGATTTTGGGAGACGTGAAGCGTGAAATCTCGGAAGCGCTCGGACGGTTGGTCCTAGGTCATAGCGAGGGGTCATATTGGTGAAGGTTGAGGGAGGAGCTAGAGAAAGCTAGGCTCTAACTTGGAGTTTGGGATTTTGGGGGTCGGGATAATCAAGGTGACTCACTTGCAAGGGCCTAACATGCGAAGTCACGACGGGCCTTTTTATCAGGCAAGTGGTCACAGTCGTGGTCATGTAAAGGAAAGGGCTTAGCCAGAGAAGATCTAGCGCTCATTTAGCGTTGAGGTTTGAACACCACTCAGAAGAGGACCCGCGGGTCTCATACGACCTGTGCCACGGGAAAAAGGGCCTATGTAAATGGTTTTGGGGTCTAGCAGAGACCCAAAGAGTTGATCTAACTCAGTTCCTTATCGATCCTTGATCAGAAGATCAGCAACCTTGAGGGGAGAAAGGGGGGTCTGCATCAAGTGGTATTAGAGCTGAATTTGTTTTCTTGCAGACAGTAGGCAAAAGAGGAAGAGAGATAAAGGAGATAATCTGATAACATCAAGTTGTATCAGAAGTTGAAGTTTTCCTGTAGAAAATAGGTGAAAGAAAGGAAGAGTGTTGATGCTCTGTGAGGAGGTTGTTGCACGAGCGCAGCAGCAAAAATTTAAACAGCCAGGTGAGCTATAAGAGAAGATGGAGATGCTCTCGAGTGTAGAGTAAACCATAGGCTTTCCAGGATGGAAGGTATAATGTGTAAATAGCTATTGAAGGCCATGAACATGGTCGAAGAGAAGGCTGCAAGCAGAAATGCAATCCAGAGATGGATCTGGAGCTCTTTGAAATAAGAGAAAGGATGGAGCAGCTGGCATTAAAAATGCAACAGGATGCTAAAGTGCATTGGGTGTATGAGTGGCCCATGAAGAAGAAGGTGAAGTGTCCAGTCAAGAGATTGTTGGCCAGAGGACAACAACACCTATTAAAGAGGTGGATGAGGTATGTCAAAAGCCTCATATATGAAGAGGAAGTGGTTCACATTTGTGAGCCAGAAGCTGGAAGGAACCTTAGTGATGAGGAGGAGATGAGATCAGATAAAGATTTCATAAACTGCCAGGAGAGAAGAGATGGATTTTCATATTGCCAGGTGGGAAATGAAATGATATCATTGGAGGATCTCATAGACTGTCAGGAGGACAATAGTGGAAATTCATATTGCCAGGTGGGAAACAATATGAGATTAGCAGAGGATCTCAGAAACTATTGGGTGGGAAGAAGTGGACTTTCAAGTTGCCAGGTGGGAAATGGAAAGAGATCAGTGGAAGGTCTTGTATACTACCAGAGGAGAAGTTTTGAAAGTTCAAATTGCTAGGTGGGAAATGATATGGGATCAGTTGATATCATAAACTGCCAAGTGGGCAGAAGAGAAGTACCAAATTACCAGGTGGGCAGGGGGAAGGAGATGAGACTATCTGAGAGTCTCACGGAATCTGTTGAGAGTTCATGTCAATAAGGAGTGTTGATAGGTGAAGGTTCATGTGGATTTTCAAACCATCTGAGTGAAGATGGTGAGAAGTTAAATAGTTATACCATCCAGGAAGAGGATCAGAGGAGCATTCTGATTATTGGGGGAATTCAAATATTCCTACCAAATATCCCAGTCGAGGCCAAAGAATGTTTTGCAGATGCAACAATAGAAGAAGGACAGCCAACAGTGACTATCATGATGAAAGAGAAGATATCAAAAGTTTCCCAAGGAGAAGAGGAAGAAATGGAGCAGACACTGATGTCTACCCCAGCGGAAGGAGAGGAGCATTTAGAAGAATGGCTCAAATTTTTCATCCAGGAAGATGAAACAGAGATGACTTCAGCATTGAAGCCTACAACAAAGGAGGAAATAGACAACATGGATTTTTCTTATCTGTATGAAGAATTGGAAGCCCTAGAAAGAAGAGTAATGGTGCAAATCTTTCACATCCATCAAATCGGATTGTTGACAGATGGAGGATCATAGCAACCAAAGGAGAAGCTGGAAGAAGTTGGACTTCAACCAATGTAAGAGGAGCTGACAGAAGAAGCCAACATGTTAGTGGAGGATACTGAGCAGCAGGTCAGTCAAGAGGAGACTGCAGAACTAAATTTTGCAGTAGGGTGGCAAGCTAAGGCCAAAAAAGAAGAAGAAAATGATATGGTGGATCAAGATGATATACCCACTAATAAGGAAGTGTTTCATCCAAGAAGAATTCATAAGAAGAGCCAGCCATTGGAGCAGCTGGACAGGGTGATAGAGGAGATCAGGAAGTTTATGTTTAGGTCAGCAGAAGAAAGCATCAAAGGGAAGTTGAGCAAGGAGAGCCTGCCATAGTAGCAGGGAAGAAAAAAAAATAAGCAGCAACAACAGTAATGAAATAGCTGGAGAGGACCAAGAGGACATCTCCAGAAAAGAGTTTGGGATCCAAGACGATTTCAACACTGGAGAAGAGGAGCTCATGAGCAGGAGCTCATGATTTTCTCAGCAGTGGAATATGATGCAGGAGCATCGCTCCACCTCAGCAAATGCACTAGCACACCAATACACAGACGCGCAATGGAGAAAGGGAGAGGCATTGACCTCCCATTTTTTAATTTTGAATATAATCCTATACGATTTTTTGTGTGTTGTAAGGCTAATAAATGCTAGGCCACACCTTTGTACAGGTAGTGGATAGGGTTGCCTTAAATGGTTGCCTATAGCAGTTTCATATCGTAGTTAGGTCTGGATGAACATTCATGGAATGTAGCTATAGAAGTATGGTGTCATAACTGAGATAACGATAGCACTAAGGCAGTGGTGAGGATAAGCTCGTAGAGCCCTCACTTTCTAATTAGGAGACTTGAGAGAGATATCTCGGGGTAGAGAGGTCTTAGAAGAAGCAGAACTCAGGATAGAGTTAGAATAGGAGAAATAATTGATACTTTGTCGTAGTCCAATCTATGTACACATTTGTAAACAGACATTCATCTTAATATGAAGAAGAACAGTTTTTCTTGCACACAACGTGTTTATGAATTATCTGCATTATATGAATGTTATATGTGTGTTAATGTGTTGTAGATGTATGATAGGTTTCACCTGCATTCGGAAGATAAATTTCTTTATCTTTGTTTGAGTTTGAAGTATCATTATGTGTTCTTTAGGCTGTGCAAGGAGTGCACAACAGAACAATTGAAGCTTTGTAGCTAGCGCAAGGAATGTGCATATGAACTCTGCGGAGTTAGGAAAGAACGTACCAGGAGGGCACACCAGAGGAATCACAAAATCAAGGAGAACCTCAAGGTTACTGAACACCTTGGAGGAAAGACTATGCATAGGAAGACACAGAGAGGAAACAGAATTACTGAGGATTTTGTAAATCTCTACTAGGAGGGCATCAAACGAGTGCAAGGAGTGCACCAAGGAACTTTGTTTCGAGTTCAGTGATAAGAGAAGTGTCCAGGAGAATACACTCACAGAGTGTTGAACACTCTATAGGCTCAGCAAGGTGTGCTTGAGAAGAAGTTGCCAGGAGGGCACTTATATCCCTTCAAGGAATGAAAGGGACAGAGACCTTTGAGGACCGAGTAGTTGAATCTCAAGGAGGAAAGTAGAATTGTTGAACACTCTGGAGGAAGACCTGTGCAAGGAGTGCACCAGGCCAACACTCGGACGAAGTGTTGAAAGACAGCCAATTGAAAGCCAGTCAAAGCACAAGGAGTGCACACAGAAAGAACTTGTTTCAAGTTCGTAACATCAAGAGGTCGAGCGCAGAGTGTGCCAGGAGGGCCACGAAAAGTCTTCTAAAGAATCATAGGGATGAATCCCTTAGAGACTGAGCAATTTGAAAGATCATAAGAGATAGCACGAAGAGTGTGCAAGAGTGGATTTATTCCAAGTCCCAAAGCTCAGGAGAGACAATGTCTTCAAAACACAAACGAGACCCAAGTAGTCAGACTTGCAGAGGAACCAAAGGTCGAGGCCTTTGAAACTTTGGAAATATTCCAAGTCAAGGAGGAGTTGAAATCTCAAGAGGAGGACTGTCAATAGCCATTAGATCAGATATAGAGGAAAAATATATGGATTGTCAAACCTCACGTCCAGACACCTAGAAGAGCGTGTAGGAGGAAAAAGATCTCAGCCATCAGATCTGAGGCATGGACCAATAGTCGTTGGATCCAGAGGAATGAGCATGAGGTTTACACTCTTTGAAGGTGCACGGGAGAGTGGACTTTGTGAAGTCCCAAGTTTTGAAATCAATGGGACCATCCATCGGAATGGAAACTCCCAAGTTCCAAAATCATCGGGACTGTCCATCGGAAGGGACATGTGGCGAGGGATCAACATTTCACTGACTCAAAGAAGGGAAAGGTCAAAGGCGAGAATCATGAGAACTCGCAAGGCCTGAGTTTGTGATTCGATAGTGGTCGTTAGATCCAAAGGAGCGTGAGCCATTGATTTGGTGCTTCGAAATATCAGCATTTCGGGAGTCGAGAGTGAGCACGATTTGATCACAGCCATCGATCGAAGGAAGATCACGGACTGTAGATCTGGTCTTGTCGGGAGTTCACAACTCGGGGAATCAGAGGTAAGAGTTCTGAGAACTCGTGAAATCTGAGTTCCTGATTTGATCTGAGCCATCAGATTGAGGAGAGTGTGGGTCATTGATTGTCCAAGGAGATATCAGGAGTTCGGATATCGGGAGAAGGGAGGTGAGTGGTCCTCCAACTTCGCGAAATGAAAAGTCCTGATACGTGAAGGGGGAAGCAGGACCGTCGGATCACGGGGATCATGGGTCATCGATATGATGCAAGCAGAGCTCAGAGTTCGAAACTTTGGGTATTGAAAGGATGAGCAAGCAAGCTTTCGGGAGACGCGAAGCGTGAAATCCTGAAGCACTCGGAAGTTTGGCCCTAGGTCATAGTGAGGGGTCATATTGGTGAAGGTTGAGGGAGGAGCTAGCGCAAGCTAGGATCTAACTCGGAGTTCAGGATTTCGGGGGTTAGGAGAATCAAGGTGACTCACTTTCAAGGACCTGACACGCAAATTTGTGACAGGCCTTTTGATTAGGTGAGTGGTCCAGTCATGGTCACATGAAGGAAAGGGCTTAGCCAGAGAAGAGCTAATGCCCATTTGGCGTCGATGTTTGAACAACGCTCAAGAGAGCGCCCTCAGGTCTCATGCGAATTTTTTCACGGGAAAAAGGGCTTGTGTAAATGGTTTTGGGGTCTAGCAGAGACCCAAAGAGTCGATTTGACTCAATTCCTTGATCGATCCTTGATTGGGAGGTCAGCAGCCCTGAGGGGAGAAGGGGGGGTCTGCATCACCTTCCTTGTGGTTTCCACCTATGCATCCTAACTCCATGCAACATCACCTGGCACCTCCATTTCACATTTTTGGTACACATCACCAATACAAGTCCATGTCATATTTTCTATACCTCATCCAATGGGAATTTTCACCAATTTCATAATTTTTCCAATTTTATACATAGATCCACCATGAATTTTCCCAATTGCAACCTTTACAAGGTTTTTCCGCACAAGCATTTTATTAAACACATAATATGAAAATTGCATTTGGGATTGGTTTATCCATATTTTTCACGCTTTCCATGTCTCGCCACTTTCTCTTCCCATTCCTTGCCACTTTCTTTAAAGATCCATAACATAGTTGAGAGACTTATTAGCTACAATGTGACTAGGAACTTGGGATATTGTTCGGTGTATTAATATCTCTTTTTTATGATACAAGTATCCAAGTTGACCCTAAAAAGAAGGAGAGAGAGAATTCTCTATTAAGGCCCTAAATAGTGAAAAAAAGGCCTTAACATAAGGTAGTCCTATTTGGATGGAATCTATCTTCTTTGTATATCTATTGGTTCCTAGTTCATACAACCACAGTTTTGTAACTAGTAGCTCTAATACCACTCTGTAACTTACCCAACCACCCTTCTACATTTTTGGGGTAGTGGAGTACTCCAAATTCCTCCCGACCATATCAAATATTATCCTCTGATACCACTTTGTAACGTACTTGGTACCCTCTGTTATCTGTTGAGGATATGAGGTACTTCTTGAAACCACAAATTTACACCTAGCTTCTTTCTCTAATAACATTATGTATTTTACCCAACCAGATACTAGGTTGAAATCCTCATATTATAAATTTGTTACCATATGTATTCATTACCCTTATGATAATGAATTAATACATGAAATCATAACCATGTAGGCATGCGCATACAAACACAACAACATTTAGTTTCATAACATAAAAAACAATAGTTCAAAATTTACATGAATTAAACCATCAACATTGACTTTATGGGAATAATTCACCAACTAGCTGCAAACAAAGGATGTTCCACCCAACCATAGGATATTATTATCTTTCATCTTTCTACAACAAGGCCACCCCCGAGCTAAGGCTCTAAGTCCAAAAATATTAAATCTCATACAATTGACTCTTATCCTCTCACACAACCCAATTTTCCTAGAATTTCACAGTCTATTAGCTCCAATTATCCCATGTTTTGATCCACTTCCTTAAAATGATAAAAATTCAATAAATGCAATCCACTTCGAAGGGGAAATATCCTTTTACAATATATCCAATTTATAATAAAATATGATATGAGACAAGATGATCTTAATACTAAGCCCCAAGGTTAATCTCAAGTGGTTCTGAGACATACGTGAAGTTAACCCCAACGGAGGAGGTTATGGGTTCGAATCTCTTGTCCCCCCCTTGGGGTTAGTCCCTGTAATCAGGGTTGGTTTACCCCATTTACCACCCATGAAGTAGGGAAGTACTTGCAGGTTTTCTTGTGAGGTATTCCCAAGAAAAAATAGATGATCCTAAGACTAGGTCTCTTTGGTATATATATAGGAGACAAAGGGTAAAATTATAATGAAAGGGTACAATGAAGGGTTCTAGCCAACATACAATTATAACATTATAAAATTAATAATTCAATATATAGGGATTAATAAGGGTTTTTACACATAACATCGGGCTTTGGCTAGGTCTTAACATGCCCCTCTCCTTCAACAAGTGTTTTCATCAACACTTGACTAACTGTGGGTGTTTCTTCATGAAGAACTCAACTTCCCATGTTACCTCTTCCACTTGTAGGTTCTTCCATTTGACGAGGTACTATGTAATTGCTTGATTTCTCAACTACTTAATCCTTGTTTTAAGGATTATTTATGGTTCTAGTTTTATTTTCCCTTCATTAATGTTTGGTAAAATAGTTTGGATTGGGATCATGTATTCGATTACCTTATTTTAGAAAAAAACATGGAAGATTGGATGTACACGTGAAGATGGAGGCAACTCCAATTTGTAATCTATACTTCCAATCCTTTGCAAAACCTTATAGGGGACATAATATTTGGGTGCTAATCTAGTATCCTTATTTTTTTGCTTGAGAGACATCTGTTTATATGGTTCTAGCCTCATAAATACCCAATCCCCCACTACAAATTCCCTTTCACTGTGATGTTAATCTACTTGTTGCTTCATCC
>JASDQU011029444.1:11575-23962 GCA_032191745.1 Picea mariana
CTTTAGGTATCAGAAGGAAAAGCAAGCAAGATTTCGAGAGACGTGAAGCGTGAAATCTCAGAAGCGCTCAGAAGGTTGGTCCTAGGTCATAGCGAGGGGTCATATTGGTGAAGGTTGAGGGAGGAGCTAGAGCAAGCTAGGCTCTAACTTGGAGTTTGGTATTTTGGGGGTCAGGATAATCAAGGTGACTCACTTGCAAGGACCTAACATGCGAAGTCACGACGGGCCTTTTTATCAGGCAAGTGTTCACAGTCGTGGTCATGTAAAGGAAAGGGCTTAGCCAGAGAAGATCTAGTGCTCGTTTAGCGTTGAGGTTTGAACACCACTCAGAAGAGGGCCCGCGGGTCTCATACGACCTGTGCTGCAGGAAAAAGGGCCTATGTAAATGGTTTTGGGGTCTATCAGAGACCCAAAGAGTTGATCTAACTCAGTTCCTTATCGATCCTTGATCAGAAGGTCAGCAACCTTGAGGGGAGAAAGAGGGGTCTGCATCAAGTGGTATTAGAGATGAATTTGTTTTCTTGCAGACAGTATGCAAAAGAGGAAGAGAGATAAAGGAGATAATATGATAACATCAAGTGGTATCAGAAGTTGAAGTTTTCCTGTAGAAAATAGGTGAAATAAAGGAAGAGTGTTGATGCTCTGTGAGGAGGTTGTTGCACGAGCGCAGCAGCAAAAATTTAAACAGTCAGGTGAGCTATAAGAGAAGATGGAGATGCTCTCGAGTGTAGAGTAATCCATAGGCTTTCCAGGAGGGAAGGTATAATGTGTAAATAGATATTGAAGGCCATGAACATGGTCGAAGAGAAGGCTGCAAGCAGAAATGCAATCCAGAGATGGATCTGGAGCTCTTTGAAATAAGAGCAAGGATGGAGCAGCTGGCATTAAAAATGCAACAGGATGCTAAAGTGCATTGGGTGTATGAGTGGCCCATGAAGAAGAAGGTGAAGTGGCCAGTCAAGAGACTGTTGGCCAGAGGACAACAACACCTATTAAAGAGGTGGATGAGGTATGTCAAAAGCCTCATATATGAAGAGGAAGTGGTTCACATTTGTGAGCCAGAAGCTGGAAGGAACCTTAGTGATGAGGAGGAGATGAGATCAGATAAAGATTTTATAAACTACCAAGAGAGAAGAGATGGATTTTCATATTGCCAGGTGGTAAATTAAATGATATCATTGGAGGATCTCATAGACTGTCAGGAGGACAACAGTGGAAATTCATATTGCCAGGTGGGAAACAATATGAGATTAGCAGAGGATCTCAGAAACTATCGGGTGGGAAGAAGTGGACTTTCAAGTTGCCAGGTGGGAAATGGAAAGAGATCAGTGGAAGGTCTTGTATACTACCAGAGGAGAAGTTTTGAAAGTTCAAATTGCTAGGTGGGCAATGATAAGGGATCAATTGATATCATAAACTACCAGGTGGGTAGAAGAGAAGTACCAAATTACCAGGTGGGCAGGGGGAAAGAGATGAGACTATCTGAGAGTCTCACGGAATCTGTTGAGAGTTCATGTCAACAAGGAGTGTTGATAGGTGAAGGTTCATGTGGATTTTTAGACCATCTGAGTGAATATGGTGAGAAGTTAAATAATTATACCATCTAGGAAGAGGATCAGAGGAG
Source organism: Picea mariana (assembly GCA_032191745.1). Lineage (NCBI taxonomy): Eukaryota > Viridiplantae > Streptophyta > Pinopsida > Pinales > Pinaceae > Picea > Picea mariana. Next base: position 13,200 of record JASDQU011029444.1, read on the forward strand.
CATTCTGATTATTGGGGGAATTCAGATATTCCTACCAAATAGCCCAGTCGAGGCCAGAGAATGTGTTGCAGATGCAACAACAGAAGAAGGACAGCCAGCAGTGACTATCATGATGAAAGAGAAGATATCAAAAGTTTCCCAAGGAGAAGAGGAAGAAATGGAGCAGACACTGATGTCTACCCTAGCGGAAGGAGAGGAGCATTCAGAAGAATGGCTCAAATTTTTCATCCAGGAAGATGAAACAGAGATTACTTCAGCATTGAAGCCTGCAACAAAGGAGGAAATAGACAACATGGATTTTTCTTATCTGTATGAAGAAATGGAAGCCCTAGAAAGAAGAGTAATGGTGCAAATATTTCACATCCATCAAATCAGATTGTTGACAGATGGAGGATCATACCAGCCAAAGGAGAAGCTGGAAGAAGTTGGACTTCAACCAATGTAAGAGGAGCTGACAGAAGAAGCCAACATGTCAGTGGAGGATACTGAGCAGCAGGTCAGTCAAGAGGAGACTGCAGAATTGAATTTTGCAGTAGGGTGGCAAGCTAAGGCCAAAAAAGAAGAAGAAAATGATATGGTGGATCAAGATGATATACCCACTAATAAGGAAGTGYTTCATCCRAGAAGAMTTCATAAGAAGAGCCAGCCAYTGGAGCAGCTGGACAGGGTGATAGAGGAGATCAGGAAGTTTATGTTTAGGTCAGCAGAAGAAAGCATCAAAGGGAAGTTGAGCAAGGAGAGCCTGCCATAGTAGCAGGGAAGAAAAAAAAAAATAAGCAGCAACAACAGCAATGAAATAGCTGGAGAGGACCAAGAGGATATCTCCAGAAAAGAGTTTGGGATCCAAGACGATTTCAACACTGGAGAAGAGGATCTCATGAGCAGGAGCTCATGATTTTCTCAGCAGTGGAATATGATGCAGGAGCATCACTCCACCTCAACAAATGCACCAGCACACCAATACGCAGACGCGCAATGGAGAAAGGGAGAGGCACTGACCTCCCATTTTTTAATTTTGAATATAATCCTATACAATTTTTTGTGTGTTGTAAGGCTAATAAATGCTAGGCCACACCTTTGCACAGGTAGTGGATAGGGTTGCCTTAAATGGTTGCCTATAGCAGTTACAGATCGTAGTCAGGTCTGGACGAACATTCATGGAATGTAGCTATAGAAGTATGGTGTCGTAACTGAGATAACGATAGCACTAAGGCAGTGGTGAGGATAAGCTCGTAGAGCCCTTGCTTTCTAATTAGGAGACTTGAGAGAGATATCTCGGGGTAGAGAGGTCTTAGAAGAAGAAGAACTCAGGATAGAGTTAGAATAGGAGAAATAATTGAGACTTTGTCGTAGTCCAATCTATGTACACATTTGTAAACAGACATTCATCTTAATACGAAGAAGAGCAGTTTTTCTTGCACACAACGTGTTTATGAATTATCTGCATTATATGAATGTTATCTGTGTGTTAATGTGTTGTAGATGTATGATAGGTTTCACCTGCAGTCGGAAGATAAATTTCTTTATCTTTGTTTGAGTTTGAAGTATCATTGTGTGTTCTTTAGGCTGTGCAAGGAGTGCACAACAGAACAATTGAAGCTTTGTAGCTAGCGCAAGGAATGTGCATCTGAACTCTGCAGAGTTAGGAAAGAACGTGCCAGGAGGGCACACCAGAGGAATCACAAAATCAAGGAGAACCTCAAGGTTACTGAACACCTTGGAGGAAATACTATGCATAGGAAGACACAGAGAGGAAACGGAATTACTGAGGATTTTGTAAATCTCTACTAGGAGGGCATCGAACGAGTGCAAGGAGTGCACCAAGAAACTTTTTTTCGAGTTCAGTGATAAGAGAAGTGTCCAGGAGAATAAACTCATAGAGTGTTGAACACTATGTAGGCTTAGCAAGGTGTGCTTGAGAAGAAGTTGCCAGGAGGGCACTTATATCCCTTCAAGGAATGAAAGGGACAGAGACCTTTGAGGACCGAGTAGTTGAAGCTCAAGGAGGAAAGTAGAATTGTTGAACACTCTGGAGGAAGACCTGTGCAAGGAGTGCACCAGGCCAACACTCGGACGAAGTGTTGAAAGACAGCCAATTGAAGGCCAGTCAAAGAACAAGGAGTGCACACAGAAAGAACTTGTTTCAAGTTCGTAACATTAAGAGGTCGAGCGCAGAGTGTGCCAGGAGGGCCATGAAAATTCTTCTAAGGAATCATAGGGATGAATCCCTTAGAGACTGAGTGATTTGAAAGATCATAAGAGATAGACGAAGAGTGTGCAAGAGTGGATTTATTCCAAGTCCCAAATCTCAGGAGAGACAATGTCTTCAAAACACAAACGAGACCCAAGTAGTTGGACTCGCAGAGGAACCAAAGGTTGAGGCCTTTGAAACGTTGGAAATATTCCAAGTCAAGGAGGAGTTGAAATCTCAAGAGGAGGATTGTCGATAGCCATTAGATCAGCTATAGAGGAAAAATATATGGATTGTCAAACCTCGCGTCCAGACACCTAGAAGAGCATGTAGGAGGAAAAAGATCTCAACCGTCAGATATGAGGCATGGACCAATAGTCGTTGGATCCAGAGGAACGAGCATGAGGTTTACACTCTTTGAAGGTGCACGGGAGAGTGGACTTTGTGAAGTCCCAAGTTTCAAAATCAATGGGACCATCCATCGGAATGGAAACTCCCAAGTTCCAAAATCATCAGGACTGTCCATCGGAAGGGACATGTGGCGAGGGATCAACATTTCACTGACTCGAAGAAGGGAAAGGTCAAAGGCGAGAATCATGAGAACTCGCAAGGCCCAAGTTTGTGATTTGATAGTGGCCGTTAGATCCAAAGGAGAGTGAGCCATTGATTCGGTTCTTCGAAATATCGGCATTTCAGGAGTCGAGAGTGAGCACGATTTGATCACAACCATCGATCGAAGGAAGATCACGGACCGTAGATCTGGTCTTGTCGGGAGTTCACAACTCGGGGAATCATAGGTAAGAGTTCTGAGAACTCGCGAAATCCGAGTTCCTGATTTGATCTGAGCCATCAGATTGAGGAGAGTGTGGGTCATTGATTGTCCAGGGAGATATCAGGAGTTCAGATATCGGGAGAAGGGAGGTGAGTGGTCCTCCAACTTCGTGAAATGAAAAGTCCTAATATGTGAAGGGGGAAGTAGGACCGTCGGATCACGGGGATAGTGGGTCATCGATCTGATGCAAGAAGAGCTCAGAGTTCGAAACTTTGGGTATCGAAAGGATGAGCAAGCAAGCTTTTGGGAGACATGAAGCACGAAATCCTGAAGCACTCGGAAGTTTGGCCCTAGGTCATAGTGAGGGGTCATATTGGTGAAGGTTGAGGGAGGAGCTAGCGCAAGCTAGGATCTAACTCGGAGTTCAGGATTTCAGGGGTTAGGAGAATCAAGGTGACTCACTTTCAAGGACCTGACACGCAAATTTGTGACAGGCCTTTTGATTAGGTGAGTGGTCCAGTCATGGTCACATGAAGGAAAGGGCTTAGCCAGAGAAGAGCTAACGCACATTTGGCGTTGATGTTTGACCAACGCTCAAGAGAGCGCCCTCGGGTCTCATACGAATTGTTTCACGGGAAAAAGGGCTTGTGTAAATGGTTTTGGGGTCTAGCAGAGACCCAAAGAGTCGATCTGACTCAATTCCTTGATTGATCCTTGACTGGGAGGTCAACAGCCCTGAGGGGAGAAGGGGGGGTATGCATCACCTTCCTTGTGGTTTCCACCTATGCATCCTAACTCCATGCAACATCACCTGGCACCTCCATTTCACATTTTTGGTACATATCACCAATACAAGTCCATGTCATATTTTCTATACCTCATCCAATGGGAATTTTCACCAATTTCATAATTTTTCCAATTTTATGCATAGATCCACCATGAATTTTCCCAATTGCAACCTTTACAAGGTTTTTCCGCACAAGCATTTTATTAAACACATAATATGAAAATTGCATTTGGGATTGGTTTATCCATATTTTTCACGCTTCCCATGTCTCGCCACTTTCTCTTCCCATTCCTTGCCACTTTCTTTAAGGATCCATAACATAGTTGAGAGACTTATTAGCTACAATGTGACTAGGAACTTGGGATATCGTTCGGTGTATTAATATCTCTTTTTTATGATACAAGTATCCAAGTTGACCCTAAAAAGAAGGAGAGAGAGAATTCTCTATTAAGGCCCTAAATAGTGAAAAAAAGGCCTTAACATAAGGTAGTCCTATTTGGATGGAATCTATCTTCTTTGTATATCTATTGGTTCCTAGTCCATACAACCACAGTTTTGTAACTAGTAGCTCTAATACCACTCTGTAACTTACCCAACCACCCTTCTACATTTTTGGGGTAGTGGAGTACTCCAAATTCCTCCCGACCATATCAAATATTATCCTCTGATACCACTTTGTAACGTACTTGGTACCCTCTATTATCTGTTGAGGATATGAGGTACTTCTTGAAACCACAAATTTACACCTAGCTTCTTTCTCTAATAACATTATGTATTTGACCCAACCAGATACTAGGTTGAAATCCTCATATTATAACTTTGTTACCATATGTATTCATTACCCTTATGATAATGAATTAATACATGAAAGCATAACCATGTAGGCATGTGCATACAAACACAACAACATTTAGTTTCATAACATAAAAAACAATAGTTCAAAATTTACATGAATTAAACCATCAACATTGACTTTATGGGAATAATTCACCAACTAGCTGCAAACAAAGGATGTTCCACCCAACCATAGGATATTATTATCTTTCATCTTTCTACAACAGGGCCACCCCCGAGCTAAGGCTCTAAGTCCAAAAATATTAAATCTCATACAATTGACTCTTATCCTCTCACACAACCCAATTTTCCTAGAATTTCACAGTCTATTAACTCCAATTATCCCATGTTTTGATCCACTTCGTTAAAATGATAAAAATTCAATAAATGCAATCCACTTCAAAGGGGAAATATCCTTTTACAATATATCCAATTTATAATAAAATATGATATGAGACAAGATGATCCTAATACTAAGCCCCAAGGTTAATCTCAAGTGGTTCTGAGACATACGTGAAGCTAACCCCAATGGAGGAGGTTACGGGTTCGAATCTCTTGTCCCCCCCTTGGGGTTAGTCCCCGTAATCAGGGTTGGTTTACCCCATTTACCACCCATGAAGTAGGGAATTACTTGGCGGTTTTCTTGTGAGGTATTCCCAAGAAAAAATAGATGATTCTAAGACTAGGTCTCTTTGGTATATATATAGGAGACAAAGGGTAAAATTATAATGAAAGGGTACAATGAAGGGTTCTAGCCAACATACAATTATAACATTATAAAATTAATAATTCAATATATAGGGATTAATAAGGGTTTTTACACATAACATCGGGTTTTGGCTAGGTCTTAACATGCCCCTCTCCTTCAACAAGTGTTTTCATCAACACTTGACTAACTGTGGGTGTTTCTGCATGAAGAACTCAACTTCCCATGTTACCTCTTCCACTTGTAGGTTCTTCCATTTGACGAGGTACTATGTAATTGCTTGATTTCTCAACTACTTAATCCTTGTTTTAAGGATTATTTATGGTTCTAGTTTGATTTTCCCTTCTTCATTAATGTTTGGTAAAATAGTTTGGATTGGGATCATGTATTCGATTACCTTATTTAAGCAAAAAACATGGAAGATTGGATTTACACGTGAAGATGGAGTCTACTCCAATTTGTAATCTATACTTCCAATCCTTTGCAAAACCTTATAGGGGACATAATATTTGGGTGCTAATATAGTATCCTTATTTTTTTGCTTGAGAGACATCTGTTTATATGGTTCTAGCCTCATAAATACCCAATGCCCCACTACAAATTCCCTTTCACTGTGATGTTAATCTACTTGTTGCTTCATCCTATTTTGTGCCATAACCAAGTTTCCCTTCAATAGTTTTAGAACCTCTTGTCGGTTCCCTATGTGGTGCTCCATCGCTTGAACCTTTGTATTCCCTTCCTGATCCAGGTGGATATTGGTGGCCACCCACCTATTCCAACTGGCTCCTCTTGTTTTTTTTTGTTCAACGCGTTCTTCTTTACTTCTTTGTAATTATGGGTCTACACTTATGGGGTTGTCTGAATCCCCACACATCCTCCAGGTGGATACAGGTGGCCTCTCGCCTAATCCAACTGGCTTATTTTGTATGTTTTCATGTCATCACATCTTGTTGTACTTCCAGGGACGTTTTGGGGCCCTAAACGTTATTTTTTTGGCTCGCCACAGTGAAACTATAGACTAAGTCACATCTCTTCTCAAATGTGAGCAGCAGCCACATCTCTTCTCAGAGATAGCTACCACCATTCGAGCAAGTGTTTTAGTTATGTAGTTTTATAGTTTTGGCCTATTTCATTATTCTATAGAATATATTGTTCATTGGATATATGTGTTATTCTTCATATCTCTATGTTTATTGTATTCAGTATGTTAATCATTTCATTATGCTCCTAAATCCAGATCAGTGGTATCAGAGCAGTATCCTCTTCATTTATTTTTCTTCGTGCATGTCCCCGACAAGATCTAGGTATAAGAAGTTGGGACTCTAACCAATCGAGCCACTACAAGATTAGTCACGTTGAGCCCGACAACAAACCATGGGGGACGAAAAGAAAGATGATGGAGAAGGAGATACTATTAAAATGTTTCTCAAGGAAGCCCTCACGTGACAAAGGAGATAAATGATGGACAACTTCGTGCAGATCCTTCGATGACTACCCACAGGAGAAGCATCTTCATCAAGCAACCATCTAACCCCCTTCAAGGTACAAGTAAATTTTGATATTCCATTATTTGAAGGATTGATAGATGTGGATGCGATAGATAAATAGTTGAATCTGCTCGAAGGGTATTTTTCGGTCCACAATTTTTCCGATAGGGAAAAGATCATTTTTTCACTCCTTAAGGTCATTCCCCATGTTAAATACTGGTGGGATACTTACTCTGAGCAAAGGTTTGTGGAGGAATATGCAATGTTTTTGGTGACCCCTACATGGGATTCCTTCCAGGATGCCATTAAAGAACAGTACTAGCCTGTTGGAAGCTACGAGGACCAGTACACCAAATGGACCACCCTATGTCAAGAAAGGGACCAGATAGTACCATATTTCACCAATATTTTCCATACCCTACATACCAAATTGGGTATCAAATACTATGAGCGTCATCTGGTGCTCAAATACTGCAGTTGTTTGCATAGATAGATTCAAACAGAAATGTAGTTTCTGGACATCGCCTCATTGGGCATGGCTTATAGATACATTGTCAAGATCAAGCAGAAATTTAAGAAGAAAAGGTGAGAGTTTGGATCTGCAAACCCCTCATAGTCGAAGCAGGGAAAACGTAGCCTTGACCCACACAACAAGGTACCAAGTCGATACGGCTGACCTCAGGACAAACAATCTAATACAAAACACAAGAAGGGAAATGATAAGATGAAGGACACGGAAAAATGGTGTCAGTACCATAAAATCCCTTGTCACAACACCGAAGAATGTCACTCCAAGCAGTCCCTCATGGTTGAACTGAAGGCTTCTTAGTCAAAGTTCGATTCTGATTTCGAATGAAATCCTGAAGGAGGGAAGCGGATTATCGATGTTGAACCTAGTGCCACTGTCGCTACCACCAAAGTCTGTCTAAGCGAACCAAAAGAAGGGGAATGCATCTTTCACTCACAGATATGGGTAAAGGGGGCTCCACTTCATTTCATTGTCGATAGTGGTATTCAGAAGAACCTGATTTTAGTAGAAGTCGTCAAGTGGTTGGACCTACCAATGACACCGCACACGCAGCCCTACACCATCAGTTGGCTTCTCCAAGGAAGAGATCTTTGTGTCAGCCAACAATTTCATATGCTATATGGCATCAAGCCTTTCAAATATGAGGTAATGTATGATATTTCTCCCCTTGAAGTTTGTGATATTCTCTTAGGACAACCATATTTGTGGAAGCATCATGTTGCGTATGACTCTAGACCCCGCAGTGTTAATATTACTTTGGGTAGACAATTGTACAAGATACCAGAGGTAGTTTTGCCTACTACTATTTCTTTAATATTTGCTAAGCAATGCAGTAAGGTCATCTCACAGATCGAGAATTTTGTCTTCTTTTTTATCAGTGCTCATAGTAAGCAGGAGGTCGTTGCCACATCTGTGGCCTCTACACAGAGCCTCTCTTTAAAGAAGAAGCAAGTGGATGGGATCATGGAAGAACACAGAGACATATTTTCCTCACCTACAGGGGTACCGACACACTGCCAAGTCAAGCATCCAATTGATCTTACCCCCGACACACCTCTACCTAATGGACCAGTCTATCATCGCTCGCTGATGGAAAATTACGAAATCAGGTGACATATCCAAGAGTTACTTCAAAAGGGGCACATCATACCCAACTCCTCCTCTTATGGAAGCCGAGTTGTATTGGTGGAGAAGAAGGATGTGGTGGCATTGCATTGATTATAGAGCCTTAAAAAAAATCACAGTCAGGAACCGGTACCCCATTCCCAGGATTGATGACCTTCTTGACCAACTCAAGGGGAAAAATTTCTTTAGCAAGATTGACCTAAAGTTTGGCTACCAGCAGGTTCCCATCGAACCAGCTGATGTATGGAAGACAACCTTCAAATCTAAAGAAAGTCTCTTCGAATGGCTAATCATGCCCTTTGGCTTAACAAATGTGCTAGCCACTTTTGGGAGGTTGATGGATGATGTATTGAGACCCTTCACCAACTCCTTTGTAGTGGTATATTTGGATGACATCCTCATCTTCAGTGGGATGTAAGAGCAACACATGCGGGATATTCAGCAAGTTTTGAGCACTCTGTGGCAGCACAAGTTATATGCCAACTTGGAAAAATGTTCCTTTGGCATTAACAGAGTCCAATAATTGGGCTAAATTGTTCATGAGAATGGGCTACATGTTGATCCAGCTAAGATTCAAGTCATTCGTGATTGGCCAGCCCCGACCACACTGACCGAGATTTGGAGCTTCTTGGGACTAGCCAACTTCTACCGACGATTTGTGTTGGGATTCTCCCATATTGCATGGGCCTTCAGATAGATGACCAAGGGTAGTGGTAGGGCCAAGTTTGTGGGGGGGAAGGAGAATCAACAAGAATTCGATGATCTGAAGCATCGCTTGTGCTCAACCCCAGTACTCTCTTTTCTCGATCTGCAATAACCGTTTGAGATTGAGACCGATGCATCTGACTATGTTGTGGGCACAGTTCTCACTTATCACATGCATCTAGTGGCATACCATAGTGAGACACTCTCTGACACTATCCAGAAATACCCCACCTATGACAAGGAAATGCATTCTATTGTAAAAGCCTATCGTCAATGGAAACATTACATTCTAGGAAAAGAGATGATCATACACATTGATTACAATCCTATGTAGTTCATACAGACATAGGCGAAATTGCAGAACGACCGCCATCAGAAGTGGTCCACCTACCTGCAGTATTTCCATCTCAACATCAAGTATAAGACAAGTATCTCCAATTGTGTCACTGACTACCTCAATCAGCCTCCTGTGGTTGCACTCACCACTGTGCTCCATTCCTGTGGACATGAAGCATCTAAGTGGCCCAACTTTATCAGCAAGATCTGAACTTCACCACCACCTATCAGCTCTTGGGTACAGGCACAAATGCCACCAATTTTCACATTAAATATGGACTCTTATGCCACCTAGGCCATCTCTGTGTTCCTACAAGCGAGCATGCAAAGTTGATTTTGGAATCCCACTACAGTCGAGTGGCAGGCCATTTTGGCATGGAGAAAACTATGGTCGTTCTTCAGAAACATTTGTATTGGCCAAAAATTCGACAGGACGTCAGCAAGTATTTCAGATCTTGCAATTCATGTACCATTTCCAAGCCAACCATCAAGAAGAAAGGCTTATACACTCCTCTTTCTATTCCCTAGAATCCTTGGGAATCCATCTCAATGGATTACATGTCTAGCTTATCGTCCACCAAGCAAGGAAATGACTAGGTATTTGTGGTCGGTGATCAGTTTTCGAAGATGGCCATACTCACAGCCTACAATAAGAATATCACAATGGAAGATACTTCCAATCCCTTCTTTGAACGAGTGTGGGTCCACTTTTGGATACCATAGAACATCATCTCCGACCGGGACATCAGGTTCCTCAGCACATTTTGGTCGAGTCTCTAGTCTCTGTTGGACACCAAGCTCACAAAATCCATTGCTTTCCACCCCCAAATTGACGGCCAAACAAAGGTCATCAATCGCATGATTTTGCACATCATGTGCATGTACAATTCTAAGAATCCACGTGCATGGGACGATAGTCTCCTTTGTGTTAAACAAAGTTACAACAGGGATCTCCATAGCTCCACCGTCCATAGCCCATTTTAGGTGGGTTTGGGATTCCAACCCTTGGGACCAATTGATGTTGCACTTCCTCTTGCCACTACATAGGCATACTCTTCTCATGATCATCTGTTATCAACAAAGCCACCATATTCATTAAGCAGATTCAGCACATCCGCCAATAGGTCCAGAAGATTTTGAGGAAATCCAATGCTAAGTATAAGCAACACCATGATCAACACAGGGTACCATACCAATTTCATTTTGGCGACAAAGTTTGGTTACAATTTCAGAAGGAGCATCTCACAAGGTCCCATCGGAAGCTTCTCCCACTTCGCTATGTGCCTTACAC
>JASDQU011029445.1:0-10031 GCA_032191745.1 Picea mariana
ACCAAACCTTCAAAACTAGTTTTCCAAGATCAGTGTGCACATTATGTGATTGATTTTATTTGTAGTGAGGATTCTCTTGATGTGTTTAAGATGCTACTCGTATTGATGTTTAATGGATTGTTCTAAGAGTATTTAGTGGTTGTTGGATGGTATTGATACCTCAGTTGTGTTAAGTGAATGGATATGAAGAATTTTAGGTTGTATTATTGATTTATCTTTTTCAAAATCAACTTATGGTAATTCTTGGGAAAAATAACAAATAGATGACACAAAGTGTCCATCTCATGGAGTCCCCAAAATCAACAGCTGTGATAATTTTTTTGTTGTAAATTCTCAGCTGAGTTTCCATTCTCAACCCTTAAATTTAGCAATTCATTATTTGAAAGACCGTTAGTTGTACAAAGACCATCATACACAACTGTACAACAACTGCAAGGGTTGTATGGTCACCCACAACATTTGCAAACTGCTCCATTCCACCTTCAATCGAATTGATGATTAGTTTACCACAACCATCCGGTTGATTACTTAACTATTGGATTCAAATTCAACGCATAAGTGTAGCATATTTATTTGAATTGTAGGGGTTCATAGTCCTTAAAACATAAAATTATTTGATCTTACCTTCTCTTGATCAAGGCCACCAAGTAGCACTTCGCTTTCAAGAAAGTGGTTGGGCGAGTTTTCCTTTGGACCTACCATGAAGATGTACATTGCGATAAGTATATCGAGGCTTCATTGAGTTCTTTGAATTCGAGAATCCATTTCCTTTATTTCTCTCAATATTTGGCTGCATTATTTATGTTCAACAAATGGGAAAATAAGAAGAGTTCCTTTATTGTCGGAGCAAGGAAATCTAGCTCTAATTATTAGCTACCATAAATTTCACAATCGACAGCAAAGGTTTCGGACATGTTTAATAATCATGGCATCCACTTTTATTTTAATCATTGCTTAACATTGTGATGATGTTATGAAACAAAGGTTATTAACTATGCTACTTCCTTCAAATGGCTACATGATAACCTGAGATTTATCAATATTCATCACTACAGCTAGAGATGAGCAACTTAGAAGGTATGCCAAATATCGTCGTTATTGATATTCCAATCCTAAGAGACTATATATTTAAGCTCTACCAACTTCATAAAAAAATAGCCAGGGAAGAGTTTTTCCCTTGCGGGGATGTTATCAAGATATTCATAGACCAGGATAATAGTGAGGAGAAAACCAAGTAGTGATTTAATCTCAGAACAAAGAATTTTCTACCTATAGTTGGATGGTGGTAGAGGAATGCCTTGTATGCTTGTTGGGTGATTAACAACCAAGAACCTAAAACTCAGAGACTTGATTTCTATTACATTGCCAGCTAGTTGTTTGTGTGGAGGTTACATAAGAGAACAAGACATCTCACTAATCCTGATCAGTGTTGTAGAGAATTTTACACTCATAAGTTAGAACTACATCATTCCAGAACAAAGCTCTTAGAGAACAAGGCAACCGAAGTGCAAGAACAACCATTTTCTACTTTAAAATGCGGATGGATGGGAAATTTGCAGCCTTTGGATCTTTGATCTCCTGAAGAAGAATGATGAGAAGAGAAAATTTCCCAACGCTAACAAAACAATTGCTACTAATATCAAATATATGGGAAAATAAGAAGAGTTCCTTTATTGCCGGAGAAAGGAAATCTAGCTTTAATTCTTAGCTACCATAAATTTCACAATCGACAGCAAAGGTTTTGGACCCTTTTAATAATCATGGCATATACTTTTATTTTATTCATTGCTTAACATTGTGATGATGTTATGAAACAAAGTTTATTAACTATGTTACTTCCTTCAAAAGGCTACATGATAACCTGAGATTTATCAATATTCATCACTACAACTAGAGATGAACAACTTAGAGGGTACGCCAAATCTCGTTGTTACTGATATTCCAATCCAGAGAGACTATCTAGTTAATCTCTACCAACTTCATAAAAATTAGTCAGGGAAGAGTTTTTCCCTTGCGGGGATGTTATCAAGATATTCATAGACTAGGCTAATATTGAGGAGAAAACCAAGTAGTGAGTCAATCTCTGAATATAGCATTTTCTGCCTATCATTGGATGGAGGTAGAGCAATGCCTTGTATGCTTGTTGGGTGATTAACAACCAAGAACCAAAAACTCAGAGACTTGATTGCCATTACATTGCCAGCTAATTGTTTGTGTGCAGGTTACATCAGAGAACAAGACATCTCATTAATCTTGATTAGTGTTGCAAAGAATTTTACACTCGAAAGTTAGAACCACATCATTCCAGAATAGATCTCTTAGAGAACAAGGAAATTGAAGTGCAAGATCAACCATTTTCTACTTTAAAATGGGGATGGATGGGAAATTTGCAGCCTTTCTTTGGATCTCTGATCTCTCGAAGAAGAATGACGAGAAGAGCAAGATTCTCAACACTAAAAAAAATGTTGCTACTAATATCAAATATATGAGCCCCGGGCCCATAAAGGCGTTAATTAAATTATTTCTTAGAATTCTCTCACAGTTCCAAGCAAAATATGACATTATATTTTAAGGGAAAAAACAATTATTTGGAGGGTGGTGTTGGATGGCACCGAGAGGACTTGGGGATCGACGTTGTATATTTTGACGTAGTCCGCTTGCAGGGTTTTTTTATCAGGGCCATGAACAACGACAATGGTGTAAGGTTGTCCTCTACATGGAGGCTGCATCCATCAACATAAAAATAAATGAAAAAATGTGTTAGAAATCCAAAAAACGAGTGCAGTTTGGGTTACATACAATTTCCATGACTCAGAAAACTATATCTCATCAAACAAAGATTCCATAAAGATACTAAGTAACCACATACCTTACTGTTGCAACTTTGCACACTGTCACTATCGATACTTCACAACACAAGGCTATGTTACAAGAACTGTGACTTCTGTAGATGTCTTGTTGAAGAATCTCTTGGAATCACGAAGAGTTGTGGACACACTGAAAGTTACACAACAAAAAATATAGATGGTGGTCTCCTGTTGTTGCAATCTTAGATTGCCTATTGGTGAAACTTTTCCCTTTCCCTATTGTATGCTAACGCTTTGACCAAGCAGGCCACATTCGCGAAGAGGCGTAGGGGGCATGTTCAAAACAATCTAAGCACCTTCGAGAGCAGGGTCGATACGTCTGAAGTCAAGTGCAATAGTAAAGAGTTGTATGGTAAAGTAGGACGTTACGATAAAGCAGGCAAAATGAAGTAGCTACCAAACAATTAATGCACCAGATCGAGCCATGTGCCAAAGAATCAATGCACTAGATCGAGCCATCTACCAAAGAATCAATGCATCAGATCGGTCCCTATTGCATAGAAAACACCCCTGCATTTAAAAAAACATTATAAAACTATACCATGCAATCGACGCTCATTATTAAACACCCAAGTGTTGCATAAAAAGCAACCCTGCATTCAAAACAACATTAAAAAATATACCTATGCAATCGGCTCTCATTAATGGTTTTTAAGACCCCTAACATATGCCTACAAGCGAATATTAAATTTTGTTTGCCCGGCTGTAGCAAATAATTATATATATTATTTCTCCTATATAGATTTTAATTATTAGTTTTTATGGTGAATATTTAATAAATTTTTTAGTTTTTTTTGGTGAATATTTTTAGTTTTTTTTAGTTTATGTTCATCCTAAGCAATATTATTATCATATTACAATTAAGGTGAACATATTTAAAACATCCAAAACATGTATTACAATCAAACCATCGCTCAATATATCAATTTAAAACTATATTATATACATATTTGTTTTGCAGACAAATTCAATGATTATGTATATGCGGTCTAACATGTGCTATACATTTAACCTTGTTCATGAACCAAGGATCATACATCATTTCCGAGATTCTTTTGAAGTATTTTGGTCCTTGATTGACATTAAACACTTAGTGACATAACAGGAGCATATTTGAGTGAGACATATGGCCTGGATTGTATAATTGATTTTATGACAAGTACTCTCAAGGAAAACTTTACTCGTCATCTTCATTATTCTCCAACCAACGCATTTATCAATTCATTATTGCAATGAACACTTACTTAATTTTGCATTTTTAAACTGGCTCTAGTGCAAATATTAAATTTTATTTGCTCAAGTCACGAATAAGTCTTTATTAAACTGCTCGTCGTGATTAAAGTTGATAAATGTTTCTGATGTGATGGAACCATCCTTTCTACAATAAGACCCTTAAAAAATGACCCAATCATATTAGAGATAAATAAATTTAAATATCTAAACAAAATAATAAAATTCAAAATCTAAAGTTTAACTATAACAAATTGTTAATTTTTTGTTAGTCAACTCCAAACTAATGCATAGTCAACGAAAACTCATTGCTATAGTCCTACTTTGGCAGGGACTAATAACATTGCAACTAAAACTAACAAAACTATTGCTACTAATATCAAATATATGATCCCCTGGCCCACAAAGGTGCTAATTAAATTATTTCTTAGAATTCTCTCACAGTTCCAAGCAAAATCTCACATTATATTTTAAGGAAAAAAATAATTACTTAGAGGGTGGTGTTGGATGGTGTCGAGAGGACTTGGGGATTGACGTTGTAGATTTTGACGAAGCCCGCTTGCAGGGTTTTTTTATTAGGGCCATGACCGACGACAGTGGTGTAAGTTCGTCCGCTACACGGTGACTGCATGCATCAACATAAAAATAAATGAAAAACTGTGTTAGAAATCCAAAAAACGAGTGCAGATTGGGTTACATACAATTTCCATGACTGAGAAAACTATATCTCATCAAAAAAAGATTCTATAGAGATACTAAGTAACCACATAACTTACTATTGCAACTCTCCACACTGTCACTATCGATACTTCACAGCACCTGTGACTTCTCCAGATGTCTTAATGAAGAAGGTTTTGGAATCACGAAGAGTTGTGGCCACACTGAAAGTTACAAGAGAGAAACTATCGATGGTGGTCTCCTGTTGTTGCAATCTCAAATTGTCTGTTGGTGGAACTTTTCCCTTTCCTTGTTGTATGCTAATGCTTCAACCAGGTAGGTCACGTTCGCGAAGAGGCATAGGGGGGCCTGTTCAAAACAATTTAAGCACCTTCGAGAGCAGGGTCGATTCATTTGAATTCAACTACAACGGTAAAGAGTTGTATGGTAAAGCAGGACGTTACGATAAAGAAGGAAAATATGAAGTAGATGCCAAACAATTAATGCACTAGATTGAGCCATCTACCAAAGAATCAATGCACCAGATCGATCCATCTGCCAAAGAATCAATGCATTGAATTGAGCCCCATTGCATAGAAAACACCCCTACATTTAAAAAAACATTAAAAAACGATACCATGCAGTTGGCTCGCATTATTAAAAGCCCACGTGTTGCATAGAAAACAACCCTTCATTCGAAACGACATTAAAAAATATACCTATGCAGTCGCCTCCCATTAATGGTTTTTAAGACCCCTAACATACGCCTACAAGTAAATATTAAATTTTGTTTGCCCGGATGCAGTGAATAATTATATATATATATTATTTCTCATATATAGATTTTAATTATTAGTTTTTTTATGGTGAATATTTAATAATTTTTTTAGTTTTTTTTGGTGAAAAGTTTTAGTTTTTTTTAGTTTACGTTCATCCTAAGATATATTATTATCATATTACAATTTAGGTGAACATATTTAAAACATCCAAAACCTATATTACAATCAAACCATCGCTCAATATATCAATTTCAAACTATATTATATACATATTTGTTTTGCAGACAAATTCAACGATTATGTATATGTGGTCTAACATGCGCTATACATTTAACCTTGGTCATGAACCAAGAATCATACATCATTTTTGAGACTCTTCTAAAGCATTTTGGTCCTTGATCGACATTAAACACTTAGTGACATAACATGAGCAGATTTGAGTGAGACATATGGCCTGGGTTGTACAATTGATTTTATGATAAGTACTCTCAAGGACAACTTTACCCGTCATCTTCATTATTATCCAACCAACGCATTTATCAATTCATTATTGTAATGAACACTTAGTTAATTTTGCATTTTTAAACTCGCTCTAGTGCGAATATTAAATTTTGTTTGCTCAAGTCATGAATAAGTCTTTATTAAACTGTCCGCCGTGAATAAAGTTGATAAATTTTTCCGATGTGATGGAACTGTCCTTTCTACAAAAAGACCCTTAAAAAATGACCCAATCATATTAGAGATAAAAAAATTTAAATATCTAAAAAAAATAATAAAATTCAAAATCTAAAGTTTAACTATAACAAATTGTTAATTTTTTGTTAGTCAACTCCAAACTAATACATAGTCAACGAAAACTCATTGCTATAGTCCTACTTTGGCAGGGACTAATAACATTGGTACTAAAACTAACAAAAACTAACAATACTATTGCTACTAATATCAAATATATGATCCCTCGGCCCACAAAGGTGGTAATTAAATTATTTCTTAGAATTCTCTCACAATTCCAAGAAAAATCTCACATTATATTTTAAGGAAAAAAATAATTACTTGGAGGGTGGTGTTGGATGGCGCCGAGAGGACTTAGGGATCGACGTTATAGATTTTTAAGTAGCCTGCTTGCAGGATTTTTTTATCAGGGCCATGACCAATGATAGTGGTGTAAGGTTGTCTGCTACACGGCGACTACATGCATCAACATAAAAATAAATGAAAATTTGTGTTATTAGAAATCCAAAAAAACGAGTGCAGTTTGGGTTACATACAATTTCCACGACTGAGAAAACTATACCTCATCGAACAAAGATTCCATAGAGATACTAAGTAACCACATACCTTATTGTTGCAACTCTGCACACTATCACTATCGATACTTCACAACACAAGGCTATGTTACAAGAACTGTGACTTCTGGAGATGTCTTGTTGAAGAAGCGCTTGGAATCACGAAGAGTTGTGGCCACATTGAAAGTTACACGAGAGAAACTATAGATGGCGGTCACCTGTTGTTGCAATCTAAGATTGTTTGTTGGTGGAAGTTTTCCCTTTCCTTTTCGTCTGCTAACGCTTTGACCAGGAAGGTCACGTTCACGAAGAGGCGTAGGGGGCCTTTCAAAACAATCTAAGCACCTTCGAGAGCAAGGTCAATTCGTCCGAATTCAACTGCAACGATAAAGATTTGTATGGTAAAGCATGACGTTACAATAAAGCAGGAAAATATGAAGTAGCTACCAAACAATTAATGCACTAGATTGAGCCATTTTCCAAAGAATCAATGCACCAGATCGAGCCATCCGTCAAAGAATCAATGCAGCGGATCGAGCCTTGTTGCATAGAAAACACCCCTGCATTTAAAAAAACATTAAAAAACTATACCATGTAGTTGGTTCTCATTATTAAACGCCCACGTGTTGCATAGAAAACAACCCTTCATTTAAAACGACATTAAAAAATATACCTATGCAGTCAGCTCCCATTAATGGTTTTTAAGACCCCTAACATACGCCTACAAGTGGATATTAAATTTTGTTTGCCCGGCTGCAGCGAATAATTATATATATTATTTCTCCTATATAGATTTTAATTATTAGTTTTTTATGCTGAATATTTAATAATTTTTTTAGTTTTTTGTGGTGAATATTTTTATTTATTTTTAGTTTATATTTATCCTAAGATATATTATTATCATATTACAATTTAGGTGAACATATTTAAAACATCCAAAACCTATATTACAATCAAACCGTTGCTCAAGATATCAATTTCAAATTATATTATATAAATATTTGATTTGCAGACAAATTCAACGATTATGTATATGTGATCTATCATGCGCTATACATTTAACCTTGTTCATGAACCAAGAATCATACATCGCTTTCAAGACTCTTCTGAAGTGTTTTGGTCCTTGATTGACATTAAACACTTAGTGACATAACAAGAGCAGATTTGAGTGAGACATATGGCCTGGGTTGTACAATTGATTTTATGACAAGTACTCTCAAGGACAACTTTACCCGTCGTCTTCATTATTCTTCAACCAACGCATTTATCAATTCATTACTGTAATGAACACTTAGTTAATTTTGCATTTTTAAACTGGCTCTAGTGCGAATATTATTTTTTTTTGCTCAAGTCACAAACAAGTCTTTATTAAACTGCCCGCCATGAATAAAGTTGATAAATTTTTCTGATGTGATGTCACCATCCTTTCTACAATAAGACCCTTAAAAAATGACCCAATCATATTAGAGATAAATAAATTTAAATATCTAAACAAAATAATAAAATTCAAAATCTAAAGTTTAACAATAACAAATTGTTAATTTTTTGTTAGTCAACTCCAAACTAATACATAGTCAACGAAAACTCATTGCTATAGTCCTACTTTAGAAGGGACTAATAACATTGCTACTAAAACTAACAAAAACTAACAAAACTATTGCTACTAATATCAAATATATGAGCCCCCGGCCCACAAAGGTGCTAATTAAATTATTTCTTAGAATGCTCTCACAGTTCCAAGAAAAATCTCACATTATACTTTAAGGAAAAAAATAATTACTTGGAGGGTGGTGTTGGATGGCGCCGAGAGGACTTGGGGATCGACGTCGTAGATTTTGACGTAGCCCGCTTGCAAGGTTTTTTTATCAGGGCCAGGACCGACGACAATGGTGTAAGGTTGTCCGCTACACGACAACTGCATGCATCAACATAAAAATAAATGAAAAACTGTGTTAGAAATCCAAAACTCGAGTGCATTTTGGGTTACATACAATTTCCATGACTGAGAAAACTATATCTCATAAAACAAAGATTCCATAGAGATACTAATTAACCACATACCTTATTGTTTCAACTCTGCACACTGTCACTATCGATACTTCACAATACAAGGCTATGATACAAGAACTGTGACTTCTATAAATGTATTGTTGAGGAAGCTCTTGGAATCACGAAGATTTGTGGCCACACTGAAAGTTACACGAGATAAACTATAGATGGCCCTCGCCTTTTGTTGCAATCTCATATTTCCTGTTGGTGGAACTTTTCCCTTTCCCTGTTGTATGCTAATGCTTCGACCAGGTAGGTCACGTTCGCAAAGAGGCATAGGGGGCCTGTTCAAAAAAATCTAAGAACCTTCGAGAGTAGGGTCGATTCATCCGAATTCAACTGCAATGGTAAAAAGTTGTATGGTAAAGCATGAAGTTATGATAAAGTAGGCAAATATGAAGTAGTTGCCAAACAATTAATGCACCAGATCGAGCCATCTGCCAAAGAATAACTGCACCAGATCGAGCCATTTGCCAAAGAATCAATGCATCGGATCGAGCCCTGTTGCATAGAAAACACCCCTGCATTTAAAAAAACATTAAAAAACTATACCATGAAGTCAGTTCTCATTATTAAACGTCCACGTGTTGCATAGAAAACAACCCTACATTCAGAACGATATTAAAAAATATACCTATGCAGTTGGCTTCCATTAATGGTTTTTAAGACCCCTAACATACGCCTTCAAGCGAATATTAAATTTTGTTTGCCCGGCTGCAGCGAATAATTATATATATTATTTATCTTGTATAGATTTTAATTATTAGTCTTTTTATGGTGAATATTTAATAAAAAAATTCAGTTTTTTTGGTGAATATTTTTAGTTTTTTTTTAGTTTATGTTCATCCTAAGCTATATTATTATCATATTACAATTTAGGTGAACATATTTAAAACATCCAAAAGCTGTATTACAATAAAACCATAACTCAAGATATCAATTTCAAACTATATTATATACATATTTGTTTTGCAAACAAATTCAACAATTATGTATATGTGGTCTAACATGCGTTATACATTTAACCTTGTTCATGAACCAAGAATCATACATTATTTTCGAGACTCTTCTGAAGTGTTTTGGTCCTTGATTGACATTAAACACTTAGTGACATAACATGAGCAGATTTGAGTGAGACATATGGCCTCGGTTGTACAATTGAT
>JASDQU011029446.1:0-31215 GCA_032191745.1 Picea mariana
ACAGCTAGGACACCACAATAGAATGGTGTGGAAGAGAGGAAAAATAGAACTGTGCAAGAGATGACTAGAACTATGTTGAATGATTCTAAAGTGTTTGACATCTTTTGGAAAGAGGAAGTACATAATTCTTTTCATATTCTAAATAGAGGATTACTTACAACAAATAGTGATAAAACAACATATGAGTTGTGGAAAGGTAGACTTGCAACAATTAATTACTTTATAGTTTTTGGTAGAAAATGTTACATAAAATTAAATGAAGAAAATTTGGGAAAATTTGGGAAAATTCAACTATAGAAGTTAGTAGTTGAAACCCGAGAAAAATGTGAGACAAGGAAAAGGGATCAATAAGAGAAACATGAGGAATCATTGAAGAAACTCTTTGATGCAGAGGAGAGACAAAAGAAGAGGAAAGAAAAAGAAAATCTAGCTAAGGAAGCAACTTGCAAAGATGAAAAAGAGAAAAAGACATGTGCAGATGAAGAAGCCCGCAAGGCTAAAGAAGAAAAATAAAGGCTATAAGAAGAATAAACACACAAAATTGTTGGGGGGAAGGAGTGAACTGAAGACAAATCCCACAAATAAGAAGAAAGAGAAAGAAGGAAGAAGAAGAGAGAAGTAAGAGTTCCACTCCAGATCCTACCAAGAAAATGTATGTACTTACTTGTTTTATAAACCTAGGGAATGTTATAAATGTAATATCTTATAACTTTTCATATTTATCCTTGAAATTTCTTTATTTTATGATGAGGTGATAACTGTGGGAAATTTATATTACAAAAATTAAAAAAAAAAGGAATAACAAGGAGACCATCCAAGAGACCAAGGACAAGAGAACCCTCTAAGTAGGGAAAACCCAAAAGAGATATTGAATGTGATACAACCAAAGAGAAAACTTAAAAGGAAGCAGAATAAACAACATCAACATTGCATGCATTTGTAGGAGCTAATGTTATCACTATAAATTAACTTTGTTGTGCGTTGGAAGACTACAAATGTAGGTTGACAACCCAGGATCAAAAAATGAAACCACAAAAGAGCCAAGTGGAATATTGATCCATATTGGATCATTATATTCATTTTCATCTATCTCGATGCTTTCATAGTGGGAAAAAATTGGAGGAATCAGGTTGTAGGGCCATTTTAGTGACAAGTCCTAGTTTGGAAAATTGGGGTCTGAAACCTTTTGGATCCATTTTGAGGCATAAAACAACATTTTTTGGTGTGAAAACATTCCCAACATATCACATACCCAATGAAATTATTCTACACATCATGACCTTTCCAATGGTGCAACTATCATGTCAGTCGGAGCTCGTATGCAAAAGTTATGCCTCTTGCAAGTTGACATACTATGTTGACCACCATGGTATGAGTGAATGCCACGTCATCCCCCATTAGTCATGCATATGGGGCTTTCCACGTATGTAATTTCAACAATATTCTAGAAGATCCAAAACCATATCAGAGTTGAGGGTTGAGAAAGTAAAAAAACTACCCCTAGATGGTTATCGAGCTATGTTAAAAATCAAGCCACTAGGAGGAGAAGGGGTTCCATTTTATGTTATTGTATTGTGTTCCATAATAGAGAAGAAAAAATGGGAATGTGAAATTAGAGAGCATAACATAGGGGGTTAGTATTTTTTAGTATCCTAACAAGCCATAAGTCTCATGTAACTCTGTAGTGAGTGCCGTCTCCTTTGTACCTGCGTTATTTTGATACTAGATAAAAGAGACAATAAAAACCTCACCTTCTAGCTCAATTTTCTCATATAAGGGTTTTCAAGAGAAAATATTTTTGTCGTTTTGTGAATGGTGTGTGATTTTATTTTAATGTTCTCTATTTTCCACATTTTATATATTTTATGCATAAGCAACAAATCAATAACTAAATATTCTGAAAATCTAAAGAGATTTCACCTTCATAGGTAGATTTCGGTTTTATTTATCATATCTCTTGTGATGAATTGTTCTAGTGGAATATCCACAACATTTTATAGATCAGATATGAAATCCATATTATGACATAAATAAATATTTTCTCCATAAAGAAGAAAAAGAAAACATTAGACAAGAGTACATCCATGAGCTAACAAGATTGAGGATAGAGAGGAAAGAAAAATATAACTTCCTTGAATAGTAAGGTCACAAAGTATCTTAATTAAAAGAAAAAATTAAAAGGCTTCAACTGGAAGGAAGAAGTGAATAAAACAGGTTTCTTGAAGTTTTCATAGGTGAAGTGCTAGAGGCAAACGAATAGATGAGGGAATCACAAACCAATATCTTCATCAAATTGAATGACATTCAATTTCATAATGAATATATTGTGAAATTGGTTGATCAACAAGGTTAGCTTAAAGTTTAGTATGATGATATAGAACATGCATTTGAAAGAATAATGCATTGATAGAATCTATACAAAAAATCCCTTGCAACTTTGTTTAGATTCACCAAAAGAAAGCACACTAAGACTCATATTACAAGATAGATGGAATATCACTTACCAAGGAGTACAAGAAACCATAGGCAACACCAAATAAGTATGCATAGGAATATGGAGTGTTGCTAATTAGCTTCTGGAGATGTTTCACATGCCACTTAATGAAGAATTAAATAAGACATGACCCAACGAAACTAGGGTGGCAGAGGTGGTGAAGATCAGGGAGAAAACTAAACAAGAAATTAAACAATTGGATAAAGATGACAAGGAAATTATCAACAAATACTTAACCCATACCTTGAAATGTATGTCAGTAACATATGAATTTGTAAAGAGATCTGAAAGGTATTTGAAGTTATAGGCAGCTAACAATATATATAATGGCGAGCAATAGCTTGAGGAAATGAAATTGGATAGGTTAAGTGAGATAATTCACGCATATGAGTCATGGGTCAATTTCATAAGTGACTTAGCCGGAAAGGAGGATTAATATTTTTCTACTTTGTACATTTTTGTAAAGTAGAAGATGAATGGTACAAAAGGCAAGGGTATGGGAAACAAAAAATGTAACTATCATTTAGAATGATGAAAGTTACATAATTTGAAGAGACTCTCTTATCTTATAAAACAGAGATCCAAGGAAGACAACTTAGGAATTTTTCTAATTGTGCATGTTAGATGATACTTTTATCTCTTAATTGATGAAGAGTATAAGGAATATTTAAATCAAAACCATTGTCAAATGTGTTTGGGACTACTCTACATTGTGTTTGTTATTTAAGCGTTTACAATACTTGTCATATGAACTATTTCTTTTGTTCAATGTTTAAAATGTGTATGCTATTATGATTTCTAGTGAGTACAATGATGATATTTCAGGTCTTGTCTACAACTAATTGTGATCATATCTACAATTTTATTATTTTAATATATTGTTGATTGACATGAACTATTTATGTTGTCAACAACATTATCTTGAACTATATTCATTTAAAAAGTTTTCTCCTGATCAAGATAGGTTAGGATATAATAGAAATATATTTAATTTTTTGATATAATTCGCATAAGATAACTCAATTGTATTTCCATTTCTATTGACCTTTAGTGGAAACTAGACCCACATACTAGTTGGAAGTGCTACCACAAACGAGAGTAAGCCTAATTAGGACTTGTCATCAGACACTCTCTTTTACTTGCTTGATAGACCATTTGGACTTGTCACCACCATATATGTTAAAATATGGTACCTCCAAAGCAGATACCACACCCACATAAGCTAAAATATAATACTTCCAAAAGCAGCAACTAAAATATAATACTGCCAGAAGCACACCCAACCATTATTTATTAAAATATAAGACCTCTTCCTCCATAATCACACCCACCCAATGACTGTAGGTACCTCTTCCTCCATTGATTTTCACGTTGGTTTTACCCAACAACATGAAATCTTGATGCGTGTACTGATTCGGTGAGGAATTGATTATAGTTAACGGGGAACAAAGACAAACAATGTTAATACCGAGAAATCTAAGGAAAGATTGATAATGTGCGTAGAAGTGCCTTTCGTAGAGTGCGCAAAATTTTAGGGAAACATTTGTATAGTTTTATGACATTTTGAATGAGTCATGTTAATGTTGGAGGTATGTAGTTTGGTGATAGCAGATGCATTATATGTATTGTTGTGATGCATTATATGTATTGTTGTGAGTGATTTTTTTGGTGATAACATATTTTCCTTGATGTGTTAGGTTAGGAGCATATATATAGCCAAAATAACTATCAAGGAGGTTCGTTGGAGGGAGAGGGGAAAATTAGTCGAACTAAGCTTTCTACGAAAAAGGGATAAAGATCTTTGTACAAATGAGGTGGGCATGCCCCATGCTCATGTCATGAAACCAAGAATATATCACTGTAACTGAAATATTTTTGATGAAGTGGATATCGACAACACCCTTAGGTGCATCAACAATGATAGATGACATTTTTGATGACTAAGCTCACTCTAAACCGAGGAACAAACAACTATGTGGAGTGTCTATGACTCGGAGGACTTGATGTCCTATCAAATTCAGAGGTCTTTAGCGTCTATAGAGACTGCAATTGTCGCATAGTAATACCCACCGTAACATGAAATTGTGCTGACATTGAATGCTATGGCGGCCAATGAAATCATAAAGCAATGATAATTCTTTTTGTTCTGTCTTAGACTCCACATTGATATGGTAATGAGAGTCAATATACTACCACCTTCCTAGAAAATTTTGATGACGTCAATAGGTAGGGAGGCGTGACTGCAAGAAGTGAAGGGCTCCTTGAAATCAACTTGATTAATAGGTGGTATCAGGTACTGATATGTAGTGAGGGGGACTGATTGGTAACATGGATGAATTTCAAAATGCATGAGACTCAAAAACTGCCTTTGGTTAGGGTTAGAGTGGTGAATGGTAACAACCTTAAAATGTAATCTGGTGTCAGGGGGACGACCAAATATTGGACTAAATTGTGTTGAGTTAACAAAGTTGGAAAGAGATGGGAGAATAGGTAAAAACACAGATATTTAGGACAAGGGTGTTTGGGATGCTCGGGGTTTGGCCACTGAAAGAAGATTTTGCAAATATGGTTATGAAGATTATATGCTCCAACCAAGGGAGACATGGGTTGTTTTTCCAAGTAAAAAATTGCATCTGTTGCAATGGAAAAAACCTAAATACTTGATGGAAATTAAAAGGTAATTTATACAATTACCAAATAAATAAAGAATGATTTTGATTGATAATACACATAAATAAACGATTTCCTCAAGGAATGATGGCTTGGCCTTGTTGGGGTGCAAGTATTGGGAAGATAACTAGTGGAGGGTGGGGGAGGCATTGGTATGTTTTTGTATTAGGTAGATGGATGAAGGATGAATTTGTAGATGGGAAATGATTTTGGGTGAGGTGGACAGATAATGAAAATTTCAAGGTGCATTTAATGTAACCAAAAGAACGTGACCTCAGAGCTCGAAATTTGAAGGTTAGCAATACGATGAGAAGACGCATGAGATTCATTCTTTAAAGTACAAAAATTGTCAGGACTCTCGATCCTAGGAGGTAGCAACAACATGAGTGTCGATTTCCAAGGGGAAAATATTTGTTGCACAACTCATGTAGGTGAGAATGATATCACTTGATAGTACCAAAATGTAACAAAGGTGAAGGTATTGAAAAACCAGGTGTGGTGATTCTAAAGGTGTATTTCAGAGGGTGTTACTAGGAGATGCAATTGTTCATAGAGGGATTGATTAGATGCCAGTTTAAAACATATGCCTGAAGGGGCAATAGGAGGGCCATAACTATCTGGGTTATGCTTCTTCGTAACAAGTACCTGCACACATAATCCAAATACCCGATGTGAAAAATAACTAATGAGAAATAGCATATGATACCATTTGAGAAAAATGATAGTGATCACATGTACCTATTCCCGGGGGCTTAGTGATGCCCCCCTGGGACTTTTGAATGACATACAAAATAGACAATACCAACATGTAGATGGGAATGTCAGGATTGTGTTGTTGTGGAAGGTGTGAAAAACAAATCTCTTGGACTCTTGTATGGGAGGTTATAATTTTGGGAGAGAGTGTATATATAGGCATGGGGCCCAAAATGTTTCCTCATTTATACCTACGGTCCTCATAGAGAGATTTGAGGGTAAGAAATCATTGCTCCATGGGAGTAGTGTGAGGTAAGAACTCAATTATGGTGCATAACAGGGGGATTTCGCACTTGATGGGTAGTACAACTTTGACCACATAAACAAGGTGGAATGGTGTAAAGCTAGTGGTGGTCTTTATTACCATGTGATATTCCCATAACACCAAAAACAACATGTGATTCCAGTTGGTTTTTTGTTTGGGGGCAGTTTTCTGCAACATGGTTTTGAGGACTTTGTTGATGGACTTGACTGGCCGATTGGACTATGGTTAGTAGAGTAAAGTGAATTCATGAGTAATTCCTAATTTGGAGGATAACTAGGAAAATAATTCATTCTGAAATTGTTTTCCATGGTCCGACACGAGCGGTGGGGGTACTCCAAAATGAGTGATGACATGGTTAAATAAGAACCGAGCTGCAATATCAATCATATCATTGAACGTAGGCATAACTTGAGCCCATTTGGTGAAGTAGTCGATTTTGACTATGAAGTATTTGTTCCCATTGTTGTATGGGGGTTTTAAAGTTATAAAATCAATACCCCACTTGCAAAAGGGGCTTTCAGTGATAACAGGATGCAGGGGAGCTTCTAGTGCTCTGGATTTGTGTTCTTATAATTGGCATTTATTGTAGCATTTTACTAAGTGGATATAGTCATGAAATAAAGTGGGTTAGAAATAACCAACCCTGACCACTTATTGGGTGGTGGACATACCAGAGAGGTGTCCTCCGCAAGCACCTATGGAAATCATTCAATACTTTATTGGCTTCCTCAATGGTGAGGAAAATATGGAATATGGTATTTACCCCCCTATGATACAAAACATCTCCAATGAGGAGGTATCGAGGGGTTGGATGGTGAAACATCGACGATCATCGCAGGAGAGATGAGGAACGAATTTTAATCTGTGGAGATACACAAGGATGCCTTCATACCATGGATCGTCATATGAAATGAAGAAAATGTATTTTTTTGGGACATTCTCATTGACGGGGGTGTCTTTGCAACTGGTTGGGAGATTGACAATTAGCTCTGCGAGAACAAGGTCTTTTCTTCTTTTGGGAGTTGTGAACTCTAGATCGTATTCCTGAAGGATAATGATCTAGTAGGTAAAATTACCATTAATTTGGCACTGACTAAGTATGAATTCCATGGGATTGGAATCTTCCACGACTCTTGTAGTTGAGAGAAAGATATAATGGTGCAATTTTTAGACTGTGAGGACAACTGCCAAGGCCAATTTCTCTTCATGATTGTCTTTCAAAGGTGACCCATAAAGTTTTTTGTTGATCTAGTAAATGACATGCTCACACCCATCATCACCTACCAAGAATAGATCTCATACAACTGGCACCTCTGAGGTTGACAGGTACAGGATATAATCCCTGTCAAAGCATGGACGCCAAAGAAAATACACTACGGATCCCTGGTACATATGAAAGTATGACTAATTTCCATGGACACGAACAATACATAGTGGATCCATGTGATAAATATAAATTAGCAAGCATGACCACAAAGAATACACAATGGATCCATGTCAAAGCAGATCATGGCTACGAAGAGATGCATAGTGGAGCTATGTCTCAATATTAAGAACAAAGGATATCTGGAACCAGGAGAATGAACAAATTGATCCTCTGCAAGTACCAAAGTCTATGAGGCGGCACCATATGATTCAGGAAGGAGCACAAAAGAGGTGGTGCTCATACTTCACCCAAAATATTCACAATGATCTATCATGGTACAAGTCTAAACTATGTGAATGGATGATCTGATTTCGAACACAATGAGACATCATTTGATTATCGATCATTGATGTATACCATTAAAAAATGAGATACAACCTATTAAGAATGATGATGTATGTCAAGGTACCATGGTACTATCTAAGAAGTGTGAATAAATGAGTTTCATCGAATGCCTGGTAGAAAATATCGAGCATGGGACATTGATGTATTCCCATTGGTAATAGCAAGGGAACCTACCACTGATGACTACAAGTCCCAAGGTACCAAACATAACTCTAGATCCCTCTCCCAGAGCAAGATGTGTTCAAGTCGATGGGAGGGAACCCGCTGGAAGGAAGGCATTAAGGCATCCTCCATCATCTAACATGAGCGGTGGTGGAAGGCCAAAGATTTGGAAGACATCAGACGAAGAGAATGATACTTATGATGATGAGACTGAATTGGGAAATACAACTTGCAAGGTCAAAGGATAAATGAAAAATGACCGACACAAGTTGAAAATTTTCTCTTGAACATGAGAAAGACACATTAAATGACCTAGGAAACATGACTATAAACTGGGATACATTTGTCACAGAGGAGGCATCAACAAATGCTCCATATAGTTGGAAGAATAACCAACCTGGGGAGAAAAAACTCAAAATGTGAAGAAGTCTCCTAAAGCCATACTAAACCCAAAATGATGAGATATTGACTCAAGATTGTGCTTTTTTAAAGGGAGACAAGACTACTACCAACAAAAGAGATAGATGTTTTCCCATTCTTTTTGTTCTTATTTTTTTATTTTTTTTTCTCTTTTTCATGTAATAAAATCCTGAAAAAGAATAAAATAATTTTTATATATAGTGGAGGAAACGAGTGTCATGGGAAAGAAAACTAGTTCTAGTGTGTAGGATAATGAAACTCGAGGGATGTTCCCTCTAGGGAAAAGTATGAAGTCGCAAAGGAATAAATTGCAAGGCTAGGAACTGATAGGAATGCATAGGAAATTGGCTCAAAAACAACATGTTGAAGCCGACATTGGGCCTAAAATGTGAGCAATCAATATGCAGATGCATATATGACTCAAACTTGGGAAGTGAACTTCCATAATGGTATTTTTCATAAGTTTAGTCTCCAGGGCCCGAAAAATAATAAAATCATACCAAGGAGAACTCTTCTGGTCACAGTAGGGCCATAGTATTCCCTTTTTGTACATAGTCCAATCGGTCTAGAAAAAGGGTTAAACTTATACCGAAAGGATTCCTCTTCAAAACCTTTTTAATGAGTGTGATAGAGACAATATCACTCGACTATATTTTCAATTTTAAGGAGTCTGAAAAGATATTAAGTATGCACTCCCTCATCCTTTTTCATAAATTTAGTCCCCTGACCCCGAAAAAAGTATAAAAAAAAACTTAGGTGTAGAGACCGTCATTTCATTTAAACTACCATTTAATTAAAAAGAGCAGTAAATTTAAAATTCACTCAATCTAGCATATTCAATCGGAAATTTCAAAAATTTATTAACAATTTAATTCTAAAGATTCATAACTAACCTGAATCTGATGCTATCTGCAGCCGCTTGCTCCCTTCGCTTGAACCTGCTCTTTAGGACACCCCAAAACCAGCCACCCTACCGACTAGTACGCCTAGCCCTAGGACATCAATGGACGTCCTAGCCCTTCGAGCCCAAAACCTCTTCAACCCCGGTGCACTCTAAATCCCATTGTAAAATTTCACTCTGTCCCAATACTTCCCGTTCTCCACTCTCGTCCAATGCATGAATGAAAAAAAAAAATTCCCCCTCATACTCCTTCCCCACCTCCCTTATCCTTCCTTCACCGCCCTCGCCCATTCATTTCCCCCACCAAACACCTTATCTCTTTATTAATGCCTTATCCATTCATTTATTTCTTATTAATTGTCTTATCCTTTACTTAAATGTTCCCTTTTACGTATGGGTTACGTTATCCCCCTATGGGATACGTAACCCCATTTAATCATTACATTTTTTCATTTTTAACCTTTAATTTAATACTTAATCACTTAATGACTCACGTAATAATTAATTATTCATTAACCCTCACATACAATATTTAATAATATCCAATTAGAATTATTATTATTGATATAAATACAATTTAGATAATCTTTAGGATTATTATTAAATTAACCATCTTAATAGTTAAGGGTCATTACATTAGGAGAACTCTTCTAGCCCGTAGGCTAGAGTAATTTTCTTTTGTAAGTAGTTTTGTCTAGTCCGAAAAAGGGGTAAAATTGTGTTGGAAAAATGTTCCTTCATATCCATTTAACGAGTGTACAAGGAGCAACATCACTCGATAATATTTTCAATTTTAAGGAGTCTGGAAAGAGCTTAACTATGGACTATGTAATGTTTTTGAGGAGTATCATGTAAGATAGGGGTCCCACAGGAAAAGGCCAGAATGAGAGATAGTAAGAAGCATGAAGTTCAAACGCAAACTCATGGAGGGACTAACCAAGACCCCCGAGCCTAGAAACAGACTTACAGCATGAGCACCAGAAAGAAAAAGGATTCTATAGTAGAGCATCCATGGAAGGTAGGCTCTACCATTAGTCGAATGATGCTTTAAGTAAAGAGAAAGGTTTCATCGTTTTTTTATGGGGTTGACTCTAGGGCTAGATGACAATGGTAACTGAAAATAAAAAGGTGTGATGGAAATGCACCCTAACCTAAATGCTAGTTATAAACACATTAACTACTCAGAGTCTTGTAAAAGACTCGACCAATCGATGATAAAGGTACCAAAGAAAAAGTTTAGAAAACAATGATAATGCGACAAAATTTTGATTATTAGTTGAAAATTTGGAGAAAATAAGGAAACTTTAGGAAGTGGGTTTTCAAAATTTTAATACAATTTGGTATATTTACCCATTTACCATTTCATTTTTACCATTTCACCCAAACAATTACCAAAGTGACAAAATCCCTTGGAGATAAAATCGAGAAAATGCAAATATTGGAGCAACTCCACTACTTTCCACCCTAAACAAGTAAGCATTCTCACCATATCTTGCATTGCAATCATTCATTCTATCAATTTTTTCCGAAATTCAAGCTTAAAGTTACTTTTAATAACACGAACCTGTGCATCCGGGGGCTACCTTAAAGAAACCTGTGGATGTTCGTATCTAATGGAAACACCAACTGTGGATATTTGCGACTGTTTTAATAAAAGGGCGAGGATGCACAAAAAATAAATTGAAAAATAAAACTAACTCAATTTTTTTTGGAAAATGACAAGATGTCCATTCTCTATAGAGAACATGAACATGAAGAGGTGTATGAAGCAATGTTCGATAATGACGATGAAAAAAAATCTCTGTGTTCTTCTGGCATGTACAATTTTTTACAGGTTGGTGGCATGAGACCAGAAAGGAGATTACTAAATCTCCTAATTGACTACTGGAACCCAGATGTCGAGGCATTCATGCTCGTTTGATAGTCTTTTACCATTACGATTGAAGACATTTAGTTCATTACCAGTTTTTCAAGGAGAGTGGAAGTGCCAAACTTCCAATATCGGGGAGGAGGTTGGAGTATCAATGAATTCATCAACGAGTATTATGTTTCCGGTACCAAGAAGAGTGGCTCACAAGTGCCAACCAAATAGATAACCAAATTGAGTCTTTGAGTCATATTATACACTCTTGTTCAGATCATGGGATCCAAGTCATTACATTTGACATTGCAGGAACAAATGGATTATGGGGTTGAATGGCTATGCCCTAATATGTATGAATGGAGCATTACTATCCTTAACAACATGAAAGCATAATTGATAGACTGCAATCTTAGGAAGGAAAATAATTTTTTCTTCGGTAGTGTCCTATGTACATTCTTCTCTGAGTGGGTGCCCATGATGAGCCTGTGAACACAGATAAGAGGACACCTATGGACATCGTCATGCATGGTCTGGTGGACTAAGCTCATAGCTCTCTTAGGAGGTGGAAAAATGTCCAACCCTTTTGATGATGACTTTTTTGGTTAGTGGGAGCAACAAACTCCCTTCATCGAGGACTACCCATATGCAGGTATTGACTTCACCAATGACCCCGATGTCATCATCCCTATCAGAGATGAGCTACAATACATAGGTAACCTTTCATTTTTGTGTTATTTAATTTTTTATTTTTTTTAAATAATAAAATTTATATCTTTTTGTGAGATCCAAAATACTAACAAGTACCTTTCTTTTATGCAGATAGAGCACTCGTGAGACTGGAAAATGTCTCGAAACATAGCTAGAAAGGAAGAGAGGAGGCATGACCAAGTGACGATGCAATGAGGACTTCACATAGCATGGGCCTAAAATTTGAGGCCCTCATGCACAATGTGCCCATGGCTACCATTGATGACCTCCCCGTAGGCATGCAATGACATGTCGTAAGAGTACCCAGGCCATGGGTCTGATTGTTCCGACATTTTGAAATCATCATAGTTTGTTATGATAGGGTCCCTCGTCCTTAGGCCCAGACATATTGTGTGCTCATAGCATAATTTTGTACTTATATAACTTTATATGACCTTCGGGGGCTAGGAGGCCCCAAACTTTGTACCCAATGGATCTCATTTTGGTATATATATTTATTTTTTTGCGTTATATACATTTTGTGTTTTACTTGCAAAAGTGTATATTTACATGTGACTATGTGTGTTTTAATTTACTGATGATATAAATGCCAATATAACACATAATTAGCATAAGCATCATCTAACTCGTTATCTCTCGTAGGAACATGCTCTTAAGTAATGAGCTCAAAATAACTTTCTAGAAGACGTACCCTAAGGAGAAACAATAATAGAACCAGATCTTGAAATCAATACATACCATTCAACTGTGAAACAACCAATTGTGAATACATGAACACTTGGAGGCGATTAACTCCATTTGACAACATGTCTCACAAAAACTCGAGAATTGTGCTATAATCGACAAAGTTGTTAGTAGTTTCCTCAAGACACACACCTCCAGTGGACACTAGCTGACTAGAAGGTGAATAGATCACCCAAGCAGTTGATTCTAGGTGGCAAGTATGGTGACTAGCGCCATCTACAAATCCAAAGTAAATCAACAACTCCTTGGGCATTTTCAACACAACAAAGGAACATCAATCACTAACGCAACAAAAGGACCAAAGAAGTAACCAAAGCTACATACACTATAAACAATAAAATACAAGAGCATTAATTCTCAAACCCTTAGGCATAATCATAGTACTTGTTCAGGTAGAGCCCATTTTTGAGGTCAAACAACACATTGCACTCAAAATATACGAGCTCGTAGGATCCTTTCTCTAAAAACCGTTGCACGAGATAAGGGTTGAACCACATGGGGTTGAACTTTCCTATCCCTAAGGCATCCTTGTCCTGGTCGTACAGCAACATAATATCTCCCTAGGAGAACACCCTGGGGTCGAAAGAGTTATCATACTGAGACTTGACTCGTTTCTTATGTGCTTCATTTTCTAAAGGTGCATCTTAACATTTCTCATCGATATGTTAAGGATAAAATAGGTGTTCTTCGATATGAGTCATTTTTGAAAGGAGCTCGAGTTCTATCTTGAGAGAAGGAACTTCACATTCAATAGGAAAAACTTTTTCCACACCATGAACAAGTTTGAACTGTTATCGCCGTAATAATTTTCAAATGGTATCTGAGCCTAAAATGATTTTTGTGAGGGGTTATATCGCCACGAAGATACAATAAATCAGAGGACCCAGATATATCTAGCGATGTATGGACTAAATAATGGAGATGAAAATATTAAGACTCGGTGGACTGTCGATCCTGAAAGAGACCTAGATCAATAGCTAAGGCGCATATTAGAGATTTAACTAACGCAAAGATTAAGCAATCGAGGGAGGGCCGGGGAAAACCATCGCAGTTTCATTACAGGATGCATGGCACCCATAGAGGTACATCAGGGGAAAAAGTAGTTTGACTATAACCACTTCCTCCAACCCCCGATGCCAAATTCACTAGGAAAACGTGGACCATATATCCTAAAACAACCCGGATCAACGGTTCAATCTTATATCGGTGATTGAAACATCACAAGGATCAATCGATAGAGGGCAAGCCGAGGAAAACTACCATGGTTTAAATCATGGGTGCATGGCACCCTCAGAGTCACATCGGGGTGAAAAGCAATCCACCTAAAACCGTTTTCTCCAACCCCCGATCTCAATAAATACCTATAAGAGGAAACCCCCGACATTATTCTACAATAATTTGAAGTTTTCAAACATTATGAAATTTGGCGCAAAGCTTCCAGTCGAATTTCAAATCTCAGAACTGAACCAGACTCATTTTTCACTGCTTGACAAGTATTCTTCACCATGGCTGCCAATTCTGTTGTTTTATTCGTAAATGAACAAGAAATCTCTGCGAGGGAAGAAACCCTAATTGATAGAGATTTTGACATTTTCGACACAGAGATAATAGTCTCACCCATTTTCGTGTCTAGATCGAATTTGTTGGACAATGTTGGAACGTGGATACATTTCCTTGAAGCGGATCTAACCTCCATCATCCCTTACATCATAGAAATGGTCTTTCAATTCCCCAAATTTGTAAGCTGGTGTGCAGAACGTTATTCTCAGGGAGAAAGAGTCATTTTAAATAAATTAGGGTCAGAATTTCTATGTAAAGTAGACAGTCCATCACTTTGACATACTCTCAATATACCAGAGGACTCCCCCATAGTGTCAGAGCCCTTAGAGGAACATAGGATGATCACAATTTATAGAGAGTGCCCGCCCAAAGTTAAAACTTTATTTTGGGAGACCATAGTGAAGCCTGCACATCATTCAAAGATCCTATCATTACCTGCCAGTGTAAGCACCATGATTATTGAAGTCCAATGGGTTTGTTCTCTGCTAAGTCAAATTTAAGGGTTAGACAATGACAATTTTGTGGTAGACGTCATGTTAGGTTTCCTGTTGGTTTTTTTTCTGTCTGGTCCGTCAGTCTGTGTCAGTTTTGATGAATTTATTGAAAAGAATATACATTAATAGTTGGTCATCTTCAGCTCATTGAGACACTTCATATACTACACTCACTTGCTGAGGATGTTTCTAGAATCCAACAAAACTGAATTTCCTGAGACGACTTTTATTTTGACGGAGTGCAAAAGGATCACCATGCTCATCTTCATCAAAAATATTATGTCCACGGTATACAGTCTCATTTTTTGTTCAGATCTACCGAGAGTCCTGGAAGAGATGAAAATCTCACTACAACCAAATCTAGAGAGCATGGAAGGAGATTGGGTGTTGTTCACACAATCTACTGTGATTTTCATATATGGATACCAAGAAGGACCTTATCTTTTACCAATTCTTCTGATGCCCAGGATATTCACTTTGGAATTCATAAGACAAAAAATTATCTCAGAGACTGAGCATTTTATGAAATCACACAAGGATTCTAATCTGAAATTTCCTTTCATGGTAGGTCCCTTTGTGGTGAAGAGTAAGTATTGTTTACCCCAGATTAAATCCAAGCTCGGTGAATTTGGTTTCACACAGTTGCAAGGGAGAAGATATGATCCCCATCAAATCATATCAAAGATAATATTGGTTAGTAGACACCTTCCCTATGAACATGAACATGTCAAAGGATTCAATGATTTGACCAATCTATAGACCTGTGTGGAAATGGAGGTAACTATGCAGCAAGATCAAACAAAACAAATAGAGCCAACTCCTTAGCCGAGCCCAACAAAGAAACCTTCCCCTAGGTTGGTCATCAAATATCCTAATTGAGCGTTTACAATAAGGGGAGTAGTTTATAAGCACTAGATACCAGTAGCCACCAAAACACTCTCAAAAGAATGAAAATCACATCACCATCTCAAGTAGTTGACCTAGAAGAAGAAGAGCTCAAACGGAAAACATGCATGGAGATGGTAGAGGCTACAACCAAGAACAAAGAAACCAGTACAGAAAGAAGGCCACAAAACGAAAGTATCACAAAGGTCTTCAAGAGAAGGAAATACATATTTTTCCAGCCGCCTGGGGTAGTGTATCAGTCCAAGGAAGATTTAATGAATCAGTATGTTGTGAAAGGAAGTATGGAAAACAGTGAATTAAGAGATCTTTTACTTGAATTATAAAGGACTTCTCAGCATAAGGCTTCCTTACTCTCAGTCAGGGGTGTGGAGAAAAAGACATTTAATATTGCAGTGGATGATGATGGTAAGGTCTCCAAGATCAAAATGCACTATGAAAACATTGTTGCCCCCCAACAAAGTAAGATTTCATAGGAATGTTAGTGACATGTTATATTCTGATTATCTAATCTTGGCACTAAAAGTTGCAAGGTTAACAACATACACATCAAAACTAGATGGACAACTGAAACATGAAAAAGAATCTAGCAAAGCCTGAATGACACAGGCAAAAAGACTAGAGTTTGAAGGTCCCTAGGGGTTGAAAAATTCTTTTAATGAAAAGGACAAGATGATCCAAAGTCTAAAGAAAAGGCTAAAAATGTCACCTACAGATCATCCACAAACAACAGAATTGACTACATTGGAATAGGAGAAAGAAATATTCAGACAAGAGGCACTCGATTACAAGGCTAAAAAGCTGCAATTCGAGAAAGAAAAAGAGCATTGGTCACTAGCGCAGGAAGCAACATCAGACATGGTAGTCATTATACCTGCTAATACAGAGGCTGGATCAAGCACTAGGGGGTTAGTCCAAGCGATGTCCCAAGTGATCTTAAAAACAGGTGAGATCAAGAATATCAAAGAGAACATGGAAAAGATGAAGCAGGCAATGAAAGTGAAGGATGAAAAGATGGCTCAACTACACAGAGAAAATCAATATTTGTAGGAGAGAGTGAGCAAGCCAAAAACCAATTTAAAGGGAAAGACATTATTGTAGGGGGCCAAACATATAATATGGGACGTTATTTCTAGAGAGATTGCTAATTCAGGGTTTATCTGATTTTTATCAACGACAAAGATAATATGGTTGCCAAAGCTCAGAACAAATGCATTGTTGTAAATGAGATATTAGCAAAGAAGCCCTTGGAGTGGGCCCAAAATGCTATTGATTTATTGAATGTTGTACCAACTGCTAAACTTCAAACCATTGGTGTGAAAGACAGGACTGCGTTGATCATTTTATCCAGGAGGATCATTGCTAAGAACAACTTACTTGGATCAGTTCAGAGCAAATCTATGCAAATGGAATACAGGATACAGGAGTTTAGAGACGCTTTTGAAAATTTGTTTGCCAAAGGCCTTCCGTCATTCTGGGATGATAAAGGCTCATTATACAAACATGAATGATATCACTCTCTCCTCATGCAATGTAGAATGGACCACTCTAAGTTCGATGGTATGGAAGAAAGTCTGAAAGCCCAGAGTCCGGTAGAGTATTTGGCTACAGATTTCGAAATTTTAAACAAGTTTAAAACAATGAAGGTCAGCATAGCAACCGTGTCCTATGCTACATGCATTGACTTGGAATTTTTGATTAAATAGATGATGGATTATGAAATCCCCTCTGATCCACAATGGAAATAAACCATGCGGTTGGGTAAGACAAAGTGCAACATCCCCGTAGCCAACATACAGTCTCTAGGTGTCACCAATTTTGCATATCCGACGGAAGCTCAGAGTGAGATAGATGGCACAGAAGAAGTCGAACAGCAGGAAAATGTGTTCATGAATTTGAAACATTTTATTTTTTCTAATTATTGTAAATCATTTCATATACAGAAACTAACAGTCAAAACTGTTACAGAAGATGAAACGTTTCGGTTTCAGTGATTTTTTATCAAATTGTATAAGTACTAAGAGACTTGAAATTGATTAATGTTGGAAAAAGTACAAGAGCACCTTTTTGGTTGTATCAAACCTTATTTGTAAATTTTTTGAATCAGAATTGAATATAAATGTAGAAGATTTTGAAGTCTCTATGAAATGATTCTAATGGGTGGTGATATGAGCTTTGTTTCCCTTCATTGTATGTATTTCCTGTAACCTGTCATTTCATTTACATTTTCTTCATTTTAAATTGGAGAGTTTAAAGGCCCATAATTCATCTTGTGACACTCTTGGATTAAGCAATTTAAACTATGTGATTGTCTTCTTAACTTATTCAAAAATCATTTCAGTAATGTTCTGATGCAGTTATTTCTCCTCTTTATCTTCCTACATTCTTTTTAAATTTAAGAATAACTCAGATTCATCACCCCATTTAGCCTTTGTCCTCTGAAGATTTCTATCAGTCGATGCATTGTTTTTGTTCACTTTAAAAATTTTTACTCCATATCCCATAGTGTTCCTCCCTTTCTTTGCCAACAACTTTATTAAAAACCCCCAAAACAAACCAAATCTAGCCACCAATTTCCATAGATATACCCAGTGACATGAGAGAGACCTCTCTGAGTTGAGAAGGCTAGTGCATCAAATCTAAAGATTGTTGAAACAATTACCTTTTTCATTTGTATCTTCATCCGGAAAAAAATTATAGAGTGCTAACATTCTGGCGCCATTGCCGGGGACGAAATAGAAAAAATCTTCCCTAGGAAAAATGACTTAAAGCTTCGGTTTGATCCCTGAGGGTGACAGTGGATCAAATACCTTATTGGGTAATACTATTTCTACCCTAGAGACTCTGTTATTCAATGAAAAGTTGCACCACAACTTGTGATATAGAAGTCCTGGCTCCTAAAAAAGTTCAGACCAGGAGAAATCTAGACCCAAAAGCTGCAATCCCTATGTTTGACCTTGAAAATTTTGTATGCATAAGAAAAGAAAATCTTGTAACCCTAGTATTGGGTCGAGACCGATATCTTTCCTTTCCTAGAGATGAAGCAACTAGCATTGAAGACCTTGAGTTTCACGTGAAATTTGAACAATCCTTATTCAGAACTAAGTTTGAATCTTGTCTAGGCGAGACTATCTTTGACAAGAAGAGATTTCAAGATCTGGTTTTAGCCACATATGTTAAGCCTGTAGTGACCCCTGCTCATAACCAACATCCAATTCGACCCCTCACAATAGCTATGGAAGCCATATTTGCGCCCCTCATACTGCCCTCTCAACTACATAATCTGCCTCAAGAATACAATCTAAGGATTAAACTATATGATGTCGAAGGTAACATATCAGCTCAAAAACATTTAGACTGGTTTAATGGCTTCATAGACTTGGAAGAAGTAGACTATGAAGATGTGAATATGAGACTATTTACACAAATCCTTGCAAGAAACGTTAGGAAGTGGTTTAGAGCCCTTCCAACGGGTACTATTCTAAATTTTGAAGCCTTTGAGACAAGATTCCTTGCAAACTAGGGGGACAAGAAAAATCCTCTTCAGTTGTTGACCCAGTATAACAATATGAAGAGATCACCTGATGAGACAGTACATGAGTTTTCATCTAGATTCATGAAGGTGTAAAATTCCATTCCTGATGAAGTAAACCCCCCCCACCAAGGTTGCTCAACTCAAATATGTTGATTCTTTTGAAAGTGACTTTGCTTTATTATTAAGAGAACGAAGGTCCACCACTTTGGACGATATGATGACTGATTTTATATAGGTATAAGTGAATCTAATGGCTTCAGGGAAGATAAAAACTAATGCTGGAAGAGACACAAACAGAGCTTAAGACAAAGCATATCCTTCAACATATCAAACATCAAAAGACAGATTCGAAGCAATGATGAGAAACATGGAGTGTATGATGGAAAGAATGGCTCTAGGCAATAGGCCTAACCCCAGAGACTAGGCATATGGTCCACCCATAAATCCGAGGAGACTAGCTATTCCACAGATTAGGCAAATAAATCAAGGAAATCAAGAAAATCAAGCAAATCTAGCAAATTTGGGAAACCAGGCAAATCAAGGAAACCAGGTAAATCAGGGAAACCAAGGAAATCAAGGGGAACAACAAATCAGGCCTCCCTTCCAAAATAATTATGTAAATGAAGGTTATGATGGATATTTCAAAGATAACATGAACTTTTGTGATGATAAAGAAACAAAGATATTTTTGACCAAAGAAGAACATGACCAATTCATAGACGCAAATGAAATATTTCTGCAAGATGATGAGGAAAGGGTATCAGTGGAAGAAGAAGATTATGAGACCAGACTACAAAACACCATCATGCAATTCCAAAGGAAATATAACCTCTGGAATCAAAAAGTACCCCCAAACCCTCCCAAGGGTAATCCTCCAAATGGGAATCTCTCCAAAAAATCTCAAAACAATGTACCTTCTTCTAGTTAGACCAAGAAAGATTCTACTACAAAAGATTTAGCTGCGAAGGACTCCATTGTGAAAGATGTTGCTGCAAAAGATACCGTGGAAAAGGGGAAGCAGAAAGAAGAAACCTAGAAGAAAATATTGACAGGAAGAGAAATGGTCACCAAAGAAGTAGAAAGGACCCCATCATCTTTTGATTTCGAGAGTGAGATGGCTAAGATAAAAATTTCGGTACCATTTAATGAATTGATTAGGAACATCGAATATAGAAATTAGATCATCAAGATGCTTAAAATGGGACAGACCTCTGATACCTTAAACATACAAGATGATCACCCAGCTATCCTATTTGGGCCAAGAGTGGAAGAAGGTGGTGAAAATGAAGAAGTCCCTCCCTTTTATGTCAGTTTGAAAATCCATGACATGATTCTACACAGTGCTATGTTGGATTCTGGAGCATCACACAACTTGATGCCAAAGGTAGTCATGGACCAATTAGGTCTCGAGGTCACAAGACCTTGAAAAGATGTGTTCTCATTTGATTCAAGAAAGGTAAAATGTCTTGGCATGATCAAAGACATGGTCGTTTCTTTGGCACAAATTCCAGCAAAGAACATGGTGATGGACGTAGTGGTTACTGATATCCCTCCAAAATTTGGTATATTGTTTTCCAAATCATGGGCTGAAAAATTAAAGGGAACCCTCCAGATGGACATGTCTTATGCTACTATTCCTATCTTTGGTCAGGACAAAAGATTGTACCGGGAGGTTTTTCTTAAATATATGGTCAAGAATAAATCACAGCCTAGAAATCATCCTATATATTCAGTGGATACTGAATTAGGATCTTCCATCTTTGTCAATGACCTGTACTCTGAAGAAGAAGAAGCATAAGTTGTTTTAACTGACAAGGATGAGCTTAAGAGGTGGATGGAAGAACTTTCAAAGCCACAAGATAACACAGAAGACCAGTTGTGGAAAATGAATTTTGAAGGATCTGCCTGTAGAGAAGGAGCTGGAGTTGGCGTATGGATCAGCCATCTCGAAGGAGATGCGAAATTGTGTTCCTACAAACTTGTTTTTGAATGCACTAATAACATGGCCGAATATGAAGCGTTGATATTGGGATTGAAAGTTTTAGAAGAACTAGCTGCAAAAAGAATTGTTGTGCATGGAGATTCTGAGTTAATTATAAATCAAATCAAGGGAATCTACCAAGAAAAACTACCCAGACTGAGGGCTTATAGGAATCTGGTGTTTGAAATCCTTGAGAAATTTGAAGAATGCAATTTATCGGCCATCCCAAGAGAGAAGAATCATATTGATGACACTCTGGCCACTTCTGCAGTAGTTTTTAGAGTCCCTATATTCCTTGAGAAAAGATACAAGGTAGAAGTAAAGTACAAGCCAGTAGTACCAGACAATATGAAGCACTGGCAGGTTTTCAAAAATGACAAGCAGATAGAAAGCTTCCTAAAAATGGAGAACGAGTTTGAGAATTTGAACATTGACGATGGATATTACGATGGTGAGGTAGATGCAACCGCTTTAGGAAAGAAGGATATTTCGAAAATCAGATCCGTGGTAGAGATATCATGGAGCTGAAGAGTAATATCATCCCCAAGGGTCTGGTGCCATTAGAGAAACTTTTTGATAACAATGACGTAGCTAGAATCCCGAAGATCACAGTAAATGAAGGGGACGTGGAATATTTCAATATCAGAACTCCAGAAGACCCAAAGATTGTGAAACTGTCTGGGAAGCTCAACCCTAAAGTCAGACAGAGATATGTCAAATTAATGAAAGAATTCCCCGATGTATTTTCTTGGAGGTACGATGATCTAAAAGTCTATGATACCAGTATAATCCAGCATGTAATCCCAATTAAAGAAGACCACAAGCCATTCAAACAGAAATTAACAAGAATAAATCCTTTTTTGTTACCATTGATAGAGAAAGAAGTGACAAAATTGTTTGAAGCAAAGATCATAGTGTCGCTGAGGTTCTCCAAATGGGTAGCCAATCTAGTACCAGTTAGAAAAAAGAGTGGAGAAATCAGGTTGTGTGTGGACTTTAGGAACATAAATAAAGTATCCCTTAAAGACAACTACCCCTTGCCTAAAATGGATCACATTTTATAGAAGGTGGTAGGGTCCCAAAATATGTCGATGTTAGATGGTTTCTCGGGATACAATCAGATCATGGTACATCCTTACGATTAAGAAAAGGAAACATTCACCACACCTTGGGGAACATTTATGTATGCTAAAATGCCATTTGGACTCATGAATGTAGGGGCAACATTTCAGAGGGCTATGGATATAGATTTTGCAGATGAAAAGGATAAATTCATTGTTACATATATGTATGACATTAAGGTATATTCTGCCTTAGATGAAGAACACATCAAGCATCTCAGGAGGGCGTTCGAAAAATGCAGAAAGTTTGGCATATCCTTGAATCCGAAAAAGTAAAAATTTTCCATGGAAGAGGGAAAAATCTCAGGGCATATTATTTCAAAGGAAGGGATAAAGGTATACCTCAACAGAGTGGAGGGCATCCTAAATATTGGCATACCCAGAAGCAAAAAGGAGGTACAATCTTTCCTGGGCAAGGTAAATTTTCTTAGGAGATTCATTCCTAATTTAGCTGAAATCATAAAACATATCACCAACATGTTAAAGAAGGGAAATGAAATCAAGTGGGTCCCTGAGGCTAGAAAATCCTTTGAAGACATCAAGGTAGATTAACAAAGGCTCTTGTACTAGCTAGTCCAAATTTTGAGAAAGATTTCATACTATTCTCTTTCGATTATGAACATACAATTGCAGGAGTATTACTTCAGAAGGATGACCATAAATTCGAGAAGCCCATAGCATACTACAGTAATAAATTGAGAGATTATCCTCTGAAATATGACATCATGGATAAGCAGGCGCATGCTTTGGTCAAAACATTGAAGGAATTCAAGGTTTATATTCTACATTCACATACCACTACTTATGTCCCAAGCATCTCAGTAAAAGACATCTTGACACAACATGATCC
This sequence comes from Picea mariana, assembly GCA_032191745.1. Taxonomy (NCBI): domain Eukaryota; kingdom Viridiplantae; phylum Streptophyta; class Pinopsida; order Pinales; family Pinaceae; genus Picea; species Picea mariana. Next base: position 23,197 of record JASDQU011029446.1, read on the forward strand.
TGAAGGAAAGAGAGGAAAATGGATTTCAATACTGTTAGAGTATGATCTTGAAATCAAACCCACGAAATTGAACAAAGGATAAGGACTTGCTAGACTGATGGTGCAAACGAACTGTGAACTCTGAGGAATAAATTTCACTAAAGGTATATAAGAGAATACAACAGATCAAGAAAAGGAGACTCCACAAGTATCTCATATATTTCTTGACTCAACCTGGTATGCAGATATTATCTTTGTGTTAAACAATCTGTAAGCTCCTCGTGAGTATAGAAAAACAAAGGCTAGATTCCTAAAATTGAAAGCCGCAAAATTTTGTATAGTAAATGAATTACTGTATTGAAGGACCGGGAGGGATTTTGTTGAGTTGTTTGATAGAAGAAGAAGTGGAGAAGACCATCATAGAGTTCCAAAAAGGAGACTGTGGAGGTCACCATTACTGGAAGATGACTGTGCAAAAATTTTTGAGAGTCGGTTTCTATTGGCCAAGTATTTTCCCGGATGTTTACAAAGAAGTGTCAAAGTGCCATGAATGTCAAATCTTCGATGGGAAAGGAAAATTGCAGTCTCTTCCATTGAAACCCATTTTAGTAGAAGCTCCTTTCAGACAATGGGGCCTGAATTTTATAAGAGAAATACACCCACAATCCTCATATCAACACAAATGGATCATAACTGCAACATATTGTTTTACTAAGTGGATTGAGGTTTTTCCTACCAGACAAGATATAGATGATGTTATCATTCGATTCCTAGAAGACAATATCATGTCTAGATTCAGATGCATGGTCACGATTATAACAGACGACCTTCAAATCTAAAAAGTTGGAAAAATTCTATAATGATTACAACATTACCCTTGGTCATTCTACGTCATACTACCCACAAGAAAATGGATTGGCCGAGTCTTCAAACAAAAGCTTGGTCAGGATCATCAAAAAATTGTTGCAAGAGAATAAAAAAATGTGGCACAAAAACCTCATTCATTCACTGTGGGTTGACACGATATCCCTGAAGAGATATATTACCACATCTCCTTTCCAAATTGTTTATGGTACAAAAGCTATCTTTCCTACTGCATTGGGATTTCCAGTGATGAAGTTGTTACAGGAGCAAGAAGCAGAAACAAATTCTGATCGGAGAAGGGAGGATGAACTCATCAGTGTACAACAGACAAGAGAAAGGGCCTTCAGTAATGCCCAGTTAAGTCAATACAAGATCAAGGAAGATTCCAAAAGACGTACCAAAGTAGATGACTTCCAACTTGGAGACTGGGTACTAAGATGGGAAACTAGGAACGAAGATAAAGGTAAACATTGGAAATTTGATCACCTGTGGCTGGGCCCGTTCAAAATTACAGCTTACCACGGGAACAATGCCTATTTGTTTGAAGAAAGTGATGGAAAACTCACCAGAGGAGGGCCTATGAATGGCAGGTTCCTCAAGCATTATGTTGTTTGAAAAAATCATTACAGGTTCTTTATGTGTGTAAGACAAAATAAAAATAGCATGGTTGAAGCCTAAGGTGAAGGACCTGAGCTGTGCTGAGTAGGTTTGGAGTTTGTGAATAAAGGTAAAAAGATTCAGATAACAGAAATAATATTACAACCCAATGGGTAGGCACTTAGTCTACAGTTCTTTGCTACTTCACAGGGAGGATAGCATCCCCATTTCGAGCCAATGTTATCACCGTAATAATTTTCAAATGGTATCCAAGCCTAAAAATATTTTAGTGAGGGGTTATATCACCACGGATATATGATAAATCAGAGGACCCGACTATATCTGGTGGTGTATGGAAAAAATAGAGGACATGAAAAGAGAAAGACTCGCTGGATTGTCGATCCTAAAAGCAACCCGGATCAATGGCTGACGCACATATCAGATATTTAACTAACGTGAAGATTAAGCAATCGAGGGTGGGTCAGGGAAACTGTTGGAGTTTCATTATAGGACATGTGGCGCCCATAGAGGTACATTAGGGGAAAAAGCAGTCTTACTAAAACCAATTCCTCCAACCCTCGATGCCAAAGCCACTAGGAAAACATGGACCGTAGATCCTGAAACAACCCTGATCAATGGTTCAAGCTTATATCGGTGATTGAAACAACACAAGGATTAATCGATAGAGGGTGGGCTAGGGAAAACTACCATGGTTTAAATCATGGATGTGTGGCACCCTCAGAGGCNTTGAACGTTCAAAAATTTGGCGCAAAGATTCAAGTCAAATTTCAAATCTCAGAACCGAACCAAACTCATGTTTTTAGCCTCTTGAGAATTATTCCTCACCTTGGCTACCAATCTTGTTGTTTTATCCATAAATGAACAAGAAATCTTCGCCAGGGAGGAAACCCTAATTGACAGAGATTTTGATGTTTCTGACACAGAGATAACGGTCTCACCCATTTTTGTGTCTAGATCGAATTTGTTGGACAATGTTGGAATGCACATACCTTTCCTTGAAGTGGCTCTAACCTACATCATCCCTTACGTCATAGAAATGGTATTTCCATTCCGCGAATTTGTAAGCTGGTGTGCAGAACGTTATTCTCAGGGAGAAAGAATCATTTTAAATAAACTGGGGTCAAATGTTCCATGTAAAGTAGACAGTCCATCACTAAGATATACTCTCAATATACCAGATGCCTCACCCACAGTGTCAGAGCCCTTCGAGGAATAAAGGATGATCACAATTTAGAGAGAGTGCTCGCCTGAAGTTAAAACTTTATTTTTGCAGACCATAGTCAAGCCCGAGCATCATTCAAAGAGCCTGTCGTTGCCTGCTAGTGTAAGTGACATGATTATTGAAGTCCAGTGGGTTTGTTCTATGCTAAGTCAAATTTTAGGGTTAGACAATGACAAGTTTGTGGTAGAGGTCATGCTAGGTTTTTGTTGGTTTGTTTTTTGTCTAGTCAATTAGTCTATGTCAGTTTTGACAAATTTATTGTAGAGAATATACATCAACAACTAGTCAACTTCAACTCATTGAGACACTTCAGATACTACACTCACTTCTTGAGAATGTTTATGGAATCCAACAAAACCGAATTTCCTGAGACAACTTGTATTTCGACCAAGTTCAATAGGATCACCATGCTCATCTTCATCAACAAGATTATGCCCAGGGTATACAGTCTCATTTTTGGTTCAGATCTACTGAGAGTCCTGGAAGAGATGAAAATATCACTACAGCCAAATCGAGAGACCATGGTAGCAGATTAGGTGTTGTTCACACAATCTACCATGATTTGGGTATATGGATACCAGGAAGGACCTTCTCTTTTTCTAGTTTTTCTGACACTTAGGATCTTCTCTTTGGAATTCATAAGACAAAGCACACAAGGCTTCTAATCTGAAATTTCCTTTCATGGTAGGTTCCTTTGTGGTGAAGAGTAAGTCCTGTTTTCCCCAGATTAAATCCAAGCTCTATGAATTTGGTTTCACACAGTTGCAAGGGAGAAGATATGATCCCCAAGAGATCATATCAAAGAGAATATTGGCCAGTAGACAAGATCCCTATGAACATGAACATGTCGAAGGATTCAATGAGTTGACCAATATAGAGACTTGTGCAGAAATGGAGGTCACCATGCAGCAAGATCAAACAAAACAAATAGAACCATCTCCTCAGCTGAGCCTAGCACAAAAACCTTGCCCTAAGTTGGTTATCAAAGCTCCTAAAATGAGTGTTTATAATAAGAGGAGTAGTTCAGAAACACTAGATACCAGTAGCTAGCAGGACACTCTCAAAAGAATGAAAATCACATCATCATCTCAAGTAATTGACCTGGAAGAAGAAGAGCTCAAAGGAAAAACATGCATGGAGATGGTAGAGGCTATATCCAAGAACTAAGAAACCAGTAGAGAAAGCAGGCCACAAAATGAAAGTAGCACAAAGGTCTTGAGCAGCAGGAAATACATATTTGGCCAACCACCTAGGGCAATGTATCAGTCCAAGGAAGATTTAATGAATCAGTATGTTGTGAAAGGAAGTATGGCAAACAATGAAATACAAGATCTTTTAACTGAAGTAGAAAGGAATTCTCAGCATAAGGCTTCCTTACTCTCAGTCAGGGATGTGGAGAAAAAGACATTTAACATTGCAGTGGCGGGTGATGATAAGGTCTCTGAGATCAAAATGAACTATGAAAACATTGTTGCCCCCTGACAAAGTAAGATTTCATAGGAATGTCAATGAAAAGTTATATCCTGATTATCTGAGCTTGGAACTAAAAGTTGCAAGGTGAACAACATATGCATCAAAACTAGATGGACAACTAAAATAGGAAAAAGTGTCCAGCAGAGCCTGGATGACATAGGTCAAAAGACTAGAGTCTGAAGGTCCCCAGGGGTTGAAATATTCTTTGGATGAAAAGGACAAGATGATCCAAAGTCTAAAGAAAAGGCTGAAGATGTCACCTACAGATCATCCACAGACAACAGAATTGACTGCATTGGAACAAGAGAAATAAATATTCAGACAAGAGGCACTTGATTACAAGGCTAAACTGTTGCAATTGGAGAAAGAGAAAGAGCATTGGTCACTAGCGCAGGCAGCAACAATATACATGGAAGTCATTATACCTGCTAATATAGAGATTGGATCAAGCACTGGGGGGTTAGTCCAAGCTATGTCCCAGGTGATCTTAAGAATAGGTGAGATCCAGAATCTCAAAGAGAACATGGAAAAGTTGAAGCAGGAGATGAAAGTGAAAGATGAAAATATGGCTCAACTCCATAGAGAAAATCAAGATTTGCAGGAGAGAGTGAGCAATCTAAAAACCAAGTTAAAGGGAAAGACGTTATTGCAGGGGGCCAAACATGTAATATGGGACACTATCACCACAGAGATTGCTAAATTCATGGTTTACCTAAATTTTATCAATGACAAATATAATATGGTTGCCACAACTCAGAACAAATGCATTGTTGTAAATGAGATATTAGCAAAGAAACCCTCGGAGTAGGCCCAAAATGCTATTGATTTACTGAATGTTGTACCAACTACTGAACTTCAAACCATTGGTGTGAAAGCCACATTGATCATTTTAGCCAGGAGGATCATTGCTAAGCACAACTTACTTGGATCAGTCCAGAACAAATCTATGCAAATGGAATACAACATACATGAGTTTAGAGATGCTTTTGAAAATTTGTTCGCCAAAGGCCTTCCATCATTTTGGGATGGTAAAGGCTTGTTATAAAATCAATAATATTATCACTCTCTCCTCATGCAATGTAGAATGGACCACTCTAAGTTCGAGCATATGGAAAAAATTCTGAAAGTTCCAAGTCTGGTAGAGTTTTTGGCTACAAATTTCAAAATTTTAAACAAGTTTAAAACAGTGAAGGTCAGCATGCCAACCATGTCCTATGCTACATGCAGTGACTTGGAAATTTTGATTAAAGAGATGATGGATTACGAAATCCCCTCTGATCCACAATGGAAATAAATCATGCGGTTGGGTAAGACAAAGTGCAACGTCCCCGTAGCCAACAAATGGTCTCCAGGTATCACTAGTTTTGCAGATCCGGTGGAAGCTCAGAGTGAGACAGATGTCACAAAAGAAGTCAAACAGTTGGAAAATTTGTTCATGAATTTGAACCATTTTCTTTTTGCTAATTATTGTAAATCTTTTCGTATATAGAAATTGTTAATCGAAACTTTTACAGAAGATGTAATGTTTCGGTTTCAGTTGTTTTTGATCAAACTGTATAAGTACTAAGAAAATTGAAATTGATTAATGTTAGCAGAAGTGCAAGAGCACCTTTTTGGTTGTATCAAACCCTATTTGTAAATTTTTTGAATCTGAATTGAATATAAATGCAGAAGATTTTGAAGTCTCTATGAAAATATTCTAACGGGTGGTGATATGAGCTTTGTTTCCCTTCATCGTATGTATTTCCTGTAACCTGTCATTTCATTTACATTTTCTTCTGTTTAAATTGGAGAGTTTAAAGGCCCAGAATTCGTCTTGTGATGCTCTTGGATTAAGCAATTTAATCTATGTGATTGTCTTCTTAACTTATTCATAATTCATTTCAGTAATGCTCTGATGCAATTATTTGTCCTCTTTATATTTCTACATTCTTTTTAAATTTAAGAATAACTCATATTCATCACCCCATTTAGCCTTTGTCCTCTTGAGAGTTCTATCAGTCAATGCATNAGTCTTCTTAACTTATTCATAATTCATTTCAGTAATGCTCTGATGCAATTATTTGTCCTCTTTATATTTCTACATTCTTTTTAAATTTAAGAATAACTCATATTCATCACCCCATTTAGCCTTTGTCCTCTTGAGAGTTCTATCAGTCAATGCATTGTTTCCGTTCACTTTTAGAATTTTGACTCCATAGTACATAGTGTTCCTCCCCTCCTTTTCTAGCAACTTTATTAAAAACCCCCAAAACAAACCAAATCTAGCCACTGATTTCCATAGATATACCCAGTGACATGAGAGAGCCCTGTTCGAGTTGAGCAGGCTAGTCTCTCAGCTCTAAAGCTGGTTGAAACAGTTACCTCTTCCATGTAACACACCCACTACGGAATTTAAAATTTTTTGGCCCTTTCTTCTTTTCTCCGAGGAATAGAATTTCCTCGAGTCCCTACGAGACCTGATACAAATCCTGTCATCCCTTATCCACACTCATATAATCAGTGGTTATGGCCACATGCCTTATCGGAGGGTACTCATTGACTTTTGCGATACGGGAAATCGTGATACATGTATTCCCTTGTTCATTTCGAGGTTTCATCCATCAGAATTTTGTGGCTAGCGAATTACAAGGAAAACTAACTCTTGAGAGTCTCGGGCATTGGAAAGCCAAAACACCAAAACCATGTGTGCGAATCCATTTCGGGACTTCGCCTATCAAGATTTCGCAAGTCGGGAGTTTGGGGGATGCGATGACACAAGGTCTCACATCAGGGTCTTCTGAGAGTCGAACTCCGAATTACTAACTCTAAACATACTTCCCTGTTTCGGGATTTTCGCCATCAGGAATTCTAGATATGCGACGACAGGAGGTCTCGCACTTAGGTTTCCTGAGAGCTGAAACTCCGAAAAATTAACATATGTATAGTTGTATATATGTGTCGCTCAATCCATTACAGGAATTCGTAGACCGAGTTTTCGGGACTGGTGAGCATAAGAAAACTTACCGTTAGGTATCCCGAGTGCCGAAACTCTAACGCACCAAATACCTTATGTGTTAAGCCATTTCAGGACTTCGCAAGTCAGGAGTTTGGGAGATGTGAGTACAAGGGAATACGCCCTTGAGAATTCCAATTTCCGAAGTGCCAAAGTCTCATAACCTATCCGTGTATTGTTCTTTCGAGACTTCACCCATCGGGATTTTGAGACTGACGTGTACAATAACACTGATCCTTAGGTTTCCCAGTTGCCAAAACACCGAAATACCAAGGCTTACCCATGCTAGAATTTTTTCGGATCTCATACTTCGGGATTTTGCGAATCGGAGTTTCACGATGTGCGCAGATAGGAGATCTCGCGCCTAGAACTTTCGAGAGTTGAAACTCTAAAATACCGACTCCTAAACCTACGCATCTATTTCAGGGTTTCTCCCATCAAAATTTTATGGACTGGAGATTCAGGACTTGCGAGTATAAAGGGACTCGCACTTAGGTATCCCGGGTACCGAAATGCTGAACTATCCTATCTCATCCAGTCCTTAAATTATTTCAGGGTTTCAGTTATCGGGGTTTCACAACTCGCAATGATCAGGGTGCTTCCCCTTTGTCTTCCCAGGTACCAAAATGCCGAAATGCTTACCGGTAGCCATGTGTCCTATAAATGGACGGTTCAAATACTCCCACAAACCCTGGGGATCTACGGTCCCTATTTCTTTGCTACTTACGAAGATAAAAGGAAAGGGGTTGAGGAATTAACACCCTCGTTTCTTCCTCCAATCTAATGGTCACGACTGACCTCCGATCTTCCGACAAGATATCATCTGTCAATCGATACTTATCCACACGATGCCATTTCGGGATTTCAC